>JAJOOR010014444.1:0-19201 GCA_036250505.1 Solanum acaule | reverse complement strand
TTTTCGAGCTTCTAATTTAATAACGAATCAAATTATCCTTTTTTGCAACTATTTTAACTACTACGACTATTTATCTACTAAAATTATATATTTTATTATCGAAATGACTATTATCACTTTTACACCTCTTTACTTAAATAATCAATTGTCGTCATCTTATTTCTAGTTTCCTATTTATTAAATTAATTATAAGTCAATATTTTGTATACATATATTTTATATTAGCGATATTTTTATTATGTAAATTTTTAGTTATTATCATATCATAATACATATTGTATTAATTATCAAGTTAGAAGCCAAAATACGATCTAAAAGAAGAAGGAAAAGGCTCATAATTCAAGCCAACATCTCAGCCTATCTTGTTACACAAAAATCCATCTGAAAATAGACCAAAAATCGGCCCAACTCCCCAATTGAATAGACCCATTTCACTTAACATCTCAAATCAGCCCTAAACCTAACACTAAACTCACTAGCCGCACCCACTTTTCCTCTTCTAGTTTGAGAACGACTCCAAGCTTTGTCATTCCTGAACAGAGTTTGTTCTTCCATTTTTGTGCTACTAACTTCTCATTCACGTGGAACCTGGCAAAGCTTCAAACGTTCGAATTTGAAATATCATTTTGACCAAATTCAAGCGTATTTCCCGCTCAAATTGTTAACCCTAGAAAATTTGCCTATAAATATGAACGTTTGGAACTTGTTTTAAAAAAAAAAAAAATCAACTGCACCATCTCTTATAGCTTACTTATATTATCTATCTAAAAAATAAATAAATCAATTCTCTCATATTCCGTATTTACATCTCTTCCTCTCTGCTTTGATTTGGAGTTGCAACAAGTTTTTTTTTATTCTGACCGTTCGTGGACATCCGAGGTAGCGAGTAGTCGAGGCCGACGCCCTAGTTCACTGCCCCGAAGAAGGTCAGTATACATCTCTCTTCGTTTTTCTATTGTAATATGTAATATGTTTCGAGTATTTTCGTCATCCCTTTGTTCTAATGTTTAGTCTCTGTTTTTTCCATTTGATTTTTTTTTTCTATTAGGAATCACTTAAAGCTAACATGCTATGGATACATTTTCTTATAAAAACTTTATCGATTTGTTTATTCACTGAACATGTTATTACCCCTGCATTTTTTTTATTTTTTGATTTCTTGATTTTAGAGTTCGTTAGAATCTGCTTTACTCGTTTTTAGTTTTAAATTTATATGCAAAGTTTTAAAATTTAAGAAAGTTAGAGTACATGAAAATGCTAAAACTATTTTTTATATCCCTATTTTTGAAGTCATGGCTGCTGTATTTTAATACCTAACTCAAAATGGATTATTCCAAATAAATGGATGTTACGTGGTACATAATGACTCTATTCTCTTTAATTGAAACAATGATATTAAAGAGGCATAAAAGATATATTTTTCTACTTATAGATTAAAAAATAGGAACACTACTGTAGGATGTTTTATAAGTAGGTTCAAGATTAGTTCGGCCTCAAATATTATACTTGGTGGCATATTTGTATTTGGAGACTGCATGATATATTTGGTTACTGTACTAGCATGCCCATGAATCTATTAGTTAAAGGAATTCTCTTTTCTTTCCATCAACATATAGTCATTAAATAATATTAGTCAAGTGTTATAATCTATTTCAATTTGTTTTGTGCTTATTGTTAAGGTGTTGATATTGGGTTTGACTAATTAAAAATGTAAATTTGCCTCATCTAATAGTTATTTTCCTTTCTAATTCTTATGTTCTCCATTTTCGCATGTACACTTTGGAGCAAAATTGAGTCTTGATTCAAGACTCTAGCAAATTTCAAGTCTTATAGACTTGACGTTATCCTCATACCCGCACATGGAGTCTTCACTACATCTTTGACTATTCGAAATTGCAAGCAAAACAAGTGGTCCTATCTTGGAGTCACTTATGGCTATTTACACTTTGCATTATTTGTTTACGTGTTTTTCTTTACATGCTGTATTTGCTTGTGTGATTTAGATATTTCTAGTTTGGATTCATAATAGTTGACTTAATATAGATGTTTGGATTTGGGTACCATTAGTTAGAAACAAACCTATTAGTTACTTTAGCTTTTATAAACTTCACTTGGCAAATTCTTTTTAAACACTTCATTTTGCATCATTTTTAAACTTACTAATTTATTCAGTTTTGTTCAAATTTGGCAATGTCTTTCAACAAAGAAAATATTTTGTTCTAAACTCTTATTTTTCTAAAACTTTTTTCTAAAGGAAGCACCTTGTCAATCAATAAGCAAATGTCTATTTTTTAATTACCCTTTTTTAGCCATGGATTTGTCTAAATTGATATAAATAAATTACTCTTTTCTTAAATCTTTTTCATTCTAATACAATTGTAAAAAAGAGCTTTAAAATTAAAAAATGTTTTTCAACTTGGTTACTCAATTACTTAATCTTTAGCATTCATATCTTTCTTTTAAATTTAATTAACCTAAGTTTGGTCGGTTAACCGTTTTTAACGGATCTTAGAGGATGCCTTTCCCCTTCCCTTCAAGATAAATTAGAACTCTTACCTAGAATCATCTTAAGTTAAGTAGACCTTAATTGAAGTCAATTTTAGTATTACTTAATTAAATATTTAGGTGTCCTAATTCACCATAATAATTAGGTGGCGACTTCTTAAGTTAGTTAATAATTTGGAAATCATCAATATGTTGTACACGTTTGGACCTCGAGTTAAAATGGGGTATAACATCTCACTCTCTCAAAGAGAGTGAACTACACCTTCTTTGCCACCTCAGCATTCATAGAGCAAATAATTATTAGTCCAGGGAGGTAATAGGTTTCTCGTGAAGTATAAGTGTGTAGTTGGTAATCTGGTAATAGATTAAGGGGGTATTTGACTACTTTTTCATTACAAAAACCCACCCATCTTTCCCAATTTTAATCCATCCATGACCCAAATCGTAATCAAAAGCACCCAAAATTAAAAGAGAAGTTTGGTAAGACAATAAAATCTCTCAAATTTCTTTTTTCTTAACTTATACAACAAAGAATAATTTCAAACATTTAAATTTGAACAACATTTTCAACGAAGAAGAACATGATTTTTTTTTCAGAAACTCGTTGGACAATTTCTTATTCTTCATCTTCTTCAACACAAATCTTTTGTAGAATTTTTCGGTTAATTTGGCTGAAATCACTCATAAAAAATGATTTTGAATGTATGAGATTGGAAAAACATGATGGAACTCAAATTCCTTAATTCAATTTCACCTATAAAACAACCACCAAGTCTTAATCTCTTCCCCACACTCAATCCCCAGAAAAAAACTTACTTTCCACCAGTTTTGATATTTTTCTAACTTTTTTTGCATATGAAGCTTTTCATGCCTCTAAGAACACAGAAACAAGCATCCATGATTGAGCAGAAACTAGAGAATGAAGCAGTCTACGAGTTGTTTGTGCTGACAAGGTGCACGACGGCTATGCTAACACCGAAGAAGTGTACAACCAGATAGGGTGTGTTCATCTGTTATGCGCGGGGCTCGAAGGACTAGAAGAAAAAGAATTAATTTGTGGAAGAACTGACACCAAAGGGTCTTTAAGTTAGGTTAGATTGGGGAAGAAGAAGAGGTTTTTAACCGGGTATGGGTGGGTTAAAATTATGAAAAATGGGTGGGGTTTTTTAATTGTGGGTAAAAATTAAATTAAATTCGGGTAGGCCTTTGAGATTATGACGCGTGTCTGTCCGTCTATCCTAAGGGTATATACGTTCTAGAATATTGACGGTAAGGACATACACCAAAAGTATAATGAAGGGTATTGACGTACCATTTATGATAGTTCAGGGGTATAATTGTCATTTTCCCCTTTTTTTAAAAAAACTTCTTTACTTCTTTGTGCTTACTTTACTAATTGACAACTCATCCCTTTTGTCCATCCACAACTCATATTATTATACGTGTATTAGTTATACTAGTTTTTAAGCACGTGTCACCAATTTCAAAAATATATGTTATAGTAAATAGTATTACTTATTTAAGCGAAGATTTGAATAATAAGCTTACCAAAAAATAATATTGTAGATTCTTTTGTGAATATTCAATGTGGATCGTCATATATGTCTCTTTTTCAGGCCAATCTATGAAGATGGTCAATGAAAATTTTTATTAGTTAAATGCAATAATGTATATATTTATTTTAATTTGATGAAGTTCAATCATGTAGTTAGTCTTATCTCACTAATATTACCTTATAGATATTATTTGTTGTGTATTTTTCTTTTCATATAACCAGATGTGCTTTGCATGCGTATTCCCCGTTAAATTATTTAGATGTCATATGAACATGTGAAGAGAACATCTACATTTTATATATTCACATATTTTCACATTTGTTGTGATATTTTTTAAAAAAAAAAAAGAACTCGGAACATTTTAAAATAACATATTTTGAAGTTAGAAGATCTTGTTAACTTGATAATACATTTGTGACATATATAATACTTTAATTTAAATACAAATACCTACCCAAATATAAATATATATTTTCATTAATGAAAATATTTATCTCATAAAAAAAACAATGAATTTAGAGTACAATAAAATTAAAATAATACAAACTTGCAAAAAAATAATTATTATATCATCAAAATTATTTTCCTCAAGTACTCGAGGTCAAGGAATATATCCTCTTAGGATAGAACAATTTACTTCATCAGAATAGTGGTACCTCATATTCCGCTAAATTTTGAACTCAATCAATGACAATAAATCACACAATTTTTTTAAAAATGCAAGAAGAAGAAGAATAGAAGATTAAAAAAATTGTGGTTGAAAAATGAAAGGAAACTCCTCTATTTATAGTGAACAAAGGGTAGTATGAACAAGTGTTTTTTGTGCCTTATCTGAAAAGTCATGACCTTTTCGAGAAGTCACAACCCTTTCGAAAAGTCACAACTTATTGAAAAAGTCACAACTAGTTGGAAAAGTCACAACTCTTTGGGAAAGGCACAACTCTTTGGAAAAGTCACAACGCATCGAAAAATCACAACCCTTTGAAAAAAGTCACAATTCAATGAAAAAATCACAACCTAAGTTAGGAATATTATAGTAATTTAACATTCAAGTTAAGAGTTCATGCTTTTAAGGTAATATAGAATATAGATATAGATATGTGAATTTCTGCTTCATCAATTAAGTGTTATATTAGTTTTATTAATTCTAAATATTTATTATTAAAATTTTTATCAAACACAACTTTAATTTCTATTTTAACTTTATAAATTTAAATTAATTTTTAAAAAAAAATCATGATCAAACAGCCACTAGATATCCTCAAATAAAATACTCGAAGAACCAAGGTCCTACTTGATTTCAATATGGTTTGCCTTCCTATAAAAATGACATATTACTCTATATATATTATAAGCACAAATAGAGAGCAGCTTAGGATCAATAGGCCAATTTTGTAATACTTTTTATGGCCACACATCACTCAAACATCATTATTAATTGGAGGTTATTTTTTTGGTTTGCTAAATGATTGCCACTTGGGAGTTGGGACTACCTGCAACAGCTTAGGGTGAATTGGAATTGGAAAATGCATAGAGTAATATTTATGTTTCTCCATTTTAATTTATTTGTTTTTTTTAATATGTTATATATATATATATATATATTAAAATTATATAAAATAGTAGTGTAAATTATAATAATTAAAATGTTAAAATATTTATTACAAATTTGGTTAACTATCGAAATTTTACATATGTCACTTAAATCGGGACAGATAGATAATATATATTATTTGAAAACTGCTATATATAATAAATAACTAGGACAGGTATAACATATCAATAAATTATGTTGTATGTACTCTTTTTTTCCTCCTCCAAAAAAGAGAGTAATATAGTTCAAAGAACTTTTGTAGGACCGAGTGATATCACAGATGACATCCTAACTTCTATAAAAACAAATAGATATAAGAGCCTGTGCAGGCACTAAGAACGAACCTGATATATGCAACTTAATTTATATTATTTAAGTAATATAAATGAAATTAGAGGAGTCAACTAAATTTTTATATGATATTTAAATTTTCAAATGATATATATTACTTACTCTAAGTGTTTATATATGGAAAAATTACCTAACTATACATCATTTTTTACCCTATTTTCTATTATTCCCTACCATTTTAAAAAATTACAAAAATTTCTCTTTTTTCTCAAATTCTCTCATTTTCAGATACATAACTTTCAATGTTATCTTCATCACTCCTTTATTTTAGATTTTAAATATTTCTCTCTCCAGTGAATGATTTAAAGTTGATCTTCAACATCAACACATCGGCACAGCTCAAAAGGAAGATTCCATGGAGGATCAATCAAGAACGTGGAGACAATCCATTTGGTTCATAGTGAAAGTGGAAGAGCCGGCAATAACTTGTATATTGTTTCCAATTTCAGATTTTAGCATTTCTGGTCCTTTACATTTTGGATCTTGGTTAGCCAAACACCTTTATTTGTCTTATTTTGTTTTTTGATTTTATATAAATAAATACCTGGCCCAATGGGTCAAAATTTCGATTAAAAAAAGATTTAAAGCTAATCAAGAGGTAGTTTTTCAGTTATTTTTTTCTTTTCAATTCTTTTTTTTTTACAGGAAAACACGAACAATAGGCTTCATTTATTGACTATGTATCATATGTTTGTTATGTATGTTCAATACTATTTTATAACTAATTCATTGTTTATCATGTTCATAATTATTTTTTTTATATGATACATAGCTTCGTCAAATTATACGGGCATGATACATAAATACTAATTTATACTACATGTATCGATCTCAAACCATACAACTTATGAGCAACAATTATTTGTTTAATGTATCCCGTAACAATACAATACTTGTTTTATTAAAAAAAATAAAAACAACGGGTTTAGAATCGTCACTTAATTTTTAAAGTAAAATTAAGAAAACTAATTTTTTCCAAAAGATTAAAACAGAAAATCTAATGAAAATATTTAAAGGGGGTTCGAGGTTCATATTAGCATTTCGAGAAGGGTTTGAAAGCACCCGAAATGTCCTCTAACATGCGGTTATCCGATAATCAAAATAGTTGGCTTACATTTTAAGACATACGCATACTTGAATGAATAGAGGAAATAAACAACATTGAACTCATTTTTCTTAGGGGAAGGGAGATAAGGGTGTTGCTTAAGTAGAAACTATTAGATGTTTAAAGTCAAATAAAATAAAATACACTTGTTTAAATTTAACAGTTATGGTTAAAGCATCTTTTGGGGAATTGAATTAAGGAAAAAACCTTAGAATTAACTAGCAAATAAACAATTAAACAAATATAAAAAACGGATAAAATAAAGAGAGAGAAGGTGTTGGGCCCAAGTCTGATTTTTTGTTCGCCTGAACCAGCACTTGGGCCTACTTTCACTTTGGGCTTTTGGCCCATTAGAGCCCACATGTACCTGTCATAGGCTAAAAAACTAACTTTCTTGAGTTTTTGGCCCAATCTCCACCTGTCCTAAAACTAGCAAATAATACCAAAAATAAATGGGTCTTTGACACAATTACAATACAATACAAAACTGAAATTTAAGAGGGGTTCTCAGGCCCATTTCTGATGTGATATACAACATATACAACTGCTGTATACAATCCTTATTGGACTCTTGAACACATGTACATCGACTTTTGGGGACATGTTCTTCGATTCCATTGACCCGGTTGACTCGATAAAAAAGAGAGCGTTGAGCTTCAACCCAACTCGAGATGCAAGGAGTAAAGGAGAGGGTCCGATAGACCCAAATCAAGGATGATCATGCATAAAAAATAAATAATAAGAATTAGTAACTAACCATAATAGGACGCCCACTAAAAATAACTAAGTGTGTAGAGTAGTAATAAGATCAATTTTCTCACTGTTGCCTGATAAACAATTACTACACATTCACGATATACATCATGATCTCAAAAATGTCCAATACTAGGATGAGAGTGTCCAACCCTCCCAGTTCACATTTAAAATGGAATGAAACAATGACGATGAATATCGAGTAGAGCAAATAAAACATGAACTAAACTAGCATCTACTAAACAATCCTTGAGCCACATTCTGAAATTTAAATTAGACCATAAACAAGACATGAATAAAAGAAAATCGGGTCTAAATCATAAGGAAACAAACATGAATTTCAAGTAGAAAATCAAGTCTACTTAACTTTGGTGAAGACAATCACGAGTGCGATAAAGAAAACTAACACACCAAGCATCAAGTCGACCAACAGTTGAATTATAAGATGGTATATGGTTGAACAAAACAAGAATCAGAATTCTAATTTCATATAAACTCAAACATACTAAAACTGAAACTGTGAGAAAACTAAGCTATAATGTCTAAATTTGAACATAAGAGAGAAACTAAATGGGGGAAATTACCTTTTCCGAAGCAGGAGCTGGGACGACGACTTCACCACCACCGAAATACGACTCCGAGAACCTCGATGAACAGAGCAGAATCAAACGAGAGCAGAAATCTGATTCCCAATCTCTATAATTTTAAAACCTATTTCCTAAATATTTGTATATAACTATGTTAAGCTAGTAGCTTTGCTGTATTTTTCCTGTAATGCCGGCTCTTTTTCCAACTTTTGTAAGCTATCTCCAACCCCTAACACAGAAGAGGAGGAGAGGTATTTATAGGCAAAATTAGGGAACGATTTTTTTTTTGGGGGGGGGGGGGGACGAAGGGAAATTTCGGATAAGAACAAACCAACGAAATTTGAATTTCAAACCTCCCCCAAGCTGAGGGAATATGCTGATTCGATGCTAAATTACAACAAATTCCAATGGGAAGAAGGCAAGGTGGTCGACCTGATTGAATTGATTGTCCTTGAGGCATCTCACGCTGGGAAGGACAAAACGCAGACTGCTCCTGCTGTACGATTTCACTGGTAAAGCAAAAGAAGAAGATGACGAGAAAATCATACTGGATACGTTGTACGCGTCTGCGATTGACGCCGTGTATCTGCCGCTGCTTTCCGTCTATTGGAATTGACGTTGTTGGCTGTTGTAGTTCGAATATTCCGTGTTGATTCCTTTGGAATCACCTCTCATTGTGAAGACGCCGTGTACTTCTGTTGCTCTGTCGGTTGTATTGCACGCTGCTGGAATGGGTCTTTGGTCTTTCGGTTGATTTGGAAATGGACTAGAAATTGTATTGGTATTGTATTGTTGTTGTACGTATGTAGTGCTGGAATGGCTTATTTTGGTGGGCTGCTGAGTGGGTTTTGAGAATGGAGTGGAATTTGGGCCAAATTTGATCTTAAATTTGGTCCAATCAAGGAGCAAAGTATTGGTTATATTTGGATTTTAAGAAATAAACAAATGGATCACAAACTTGGCCGATGGAAATTAAGAAGTTAGCCAAATTTAATTTAATTAGTGAATTCGGCTAAAATTAAATAAGACAAATTAGTATTGATTAATTATTGAGTTTCTTAATCCTAACGAAATAAAATAATTAATTTACTTGTAAACTAATTGATTCAAAAAATATAAACTATAACTAAGCTAAGCTAATTAACAAAATATTTAATTAAGAATAAAAAAAATTTGAGACGATTTTCGAATATTCATAATATATATATACATATATATATATATTATTTAAAACTTATAAAAAAGTGACAAAACTATTAAAATAACATGTAAACTATTTTTTATTTTTTTTGAAATTTTCTAAAACTAATTATTTTAAATCGTTTGAAATTGAAGAAGCTCAATAATTAATCTATATCGTGGAGGTCCAAAATTGGGTATCAACAATACTTATCAATTTAAACGAGATACATAAATAGTATTGTATCATGCATTAATTTTTTAGATATGATACGTAAATTAGAATTTATACTAAATGTATCAATTACATTGCAACTACCAGACGGTAATGTATCGATCTCAAATCTAACATCTTTTGGACAACAATTACTTATTTAATGTATCTAGTATAAATACAATACTTATCAATTTAAACGAGATACATATATTGTAATGTATCATGCACTAATTTTTTAGATATTATACGTAAATTCAAATTTATACTAAATGTATCAATTACATAGCAACTACCACACGGTAATGTATCGATCTCAAATCTAACATCTTATGGGCAACAATTATTTATTTAATGTATCTAGTATAATTACAATATTTATCAATTTAAACAAGATACATAAATAGTAAAATGCTAAGTAGCAAAGATATTCATGATGTATCTTCTCAAAATTTTCGACAATTTTGAATCAAATTTGAATGGATCTTCAATAAACTAGGAGAAGAATTTTGAATCTTAAATTTTTCAAAGAATTGAAAGGATCTTCGATAAACTGGGAGAAGAAAGAATCTTGAATCTCAAATTTTTTGACAATCTTGAATCAAAATTGAAAGGATCTTCGATGAACTTGAAGATTCAAAAGGAAATCGTTTGTCCAACAACAATTCCATCACTTTTGTATCCTTCATAACTCACCTCGCTTATCCAAAATTTCGACAATTTTTTTTGAATTAAATCTAAAAGGTTTCTTCGTTGAACGGGGGGAGCAATTTCAAATTTTGAATTTCTTCGCTCTGTTAGGATTTGCCTTTGTATGATTGAGAGTAAGAAGAAATGTAAGCGTAATTTATGAGATTTAATTAATTTTCATATTTTATTCATTTTTTAGCACAACAGAAAGATTCTTCTTGTATTAGAATTAATGTATCCGGATGGTGACTTATATATCCGGAAGGTACAAATTTTAAGGGATTATTATAATTAGAAAAAGAATAGGGATAAGATGTAATTTACTCTTTAAAGTTTAAACTATGTGATTTATGTAAGTTATACTTTATATATTTCGTATATGTATCTCTAAGTATTTTGAAAATAAATATCAAATAAAATGTCTAGAACGATTCAAAAATACTTGAGCATACTATAATTTGATTTGTAAGCCTATTTGGGGTCTTTAATTTTTATACCCCTCTAACCCCTTGCATAGGCGATAATGACTTTAGCCTCCAAGTTGATGGCTTTGATATTGACATTGTCATAGCTCTAAAAAGATTTAAGCTAACCAAACATAAAAAAAATTAAAAAATATCTTTAACACATATCAAAGTAAAAGAAGTCGGAAATCAACGTTTGGAAGGGAAAGCAACAACATCAACATAGTGTGAAATTGAAAAAGAAGACTCTTTTGAGAATCAAATTAAATGAAGAAATTTATAAAAAAGTTATTTTTATCTAAAGTCGATCGCTTTTGAATTGAGTTTAGTTATACATATTTATTTATTTATTTTTATCCTAAAAATGAAATTTACTTGTTTCTTTTTTCTTTCTAAAATTTCCTTAATATTATCGTCCCTACTCCCTACATATTCAACACTTTCCAAAATCCTACCAAGCAAGAAAGGGATATTGCTTTATGGGAATGAGAAGAGCTATCATAACTTATCCTAAAAATTGAAATAAAATTATATTGCCCTCAAGGCTAAAGTATGTCACGCTAAAACTATCAAAGTAATTAGTATTATGATGTTGTGCAGTCACATCGAAAAGATCTTTCTTCGATTTTTGATGTTTGATATATGCTATCGGATGATATATATTTCGAGGTTTGACTAATTTTTGTTAATGAAATTAAATAATTTATTTTAAAAAGAAATGCTAGATTGATACCAAAACATTTACCTTCCAAAGGGTAGTATTTGAGACTTCAATCCACTATATAAGTTATTATGATGGCTCATATATACTCTTGACAAAAGTCAAATTGAATTATAGAAATGTGAAATATTTTAGGGGTCTTCCTTATTTTACATGTTATTTAAAAAAAAAATCATGCGTTAACCATGTAGGCTAAATTGCACCTTAAATGTAATTATATATTACATATAAATTGCACTTAAATGCACATAATATTTGTATACATACCTATTGTATTTAACTTGCGCTTTGATGTTCCCGTCTCATTGGTTCTTTATAATATATAATATTCCATCTTCATTAGTTCTTTTTTTGGGTGTGGGAGGTCCCCTTAATTATAAGTCAGAATCGGCCATTTGACTATCTAGTTTACAAAATATATGGATAGTATATATTTTATACTAAATATACATACTTATACAAAATATATATTGATAAACTAGTTAGTCGAAGAATATATATTTGTAACTTTCCATTACACTCTCTTATCCATCTGTACATTATTTCCCCAGCGTAAATAATGCTCATCACTTTTCATTTTCAAAGAATCAAACTTATGAATTTAGACTTAATATAATGTATTTTTTTTCTTATTAATATATATATATATATATATATATATTTTTTATTTTTTTATTTTTTAAATGCATCTTATAGTATTTATCATGCAATTGCCCCCCAGGCCTAGTTGAGTGGCAAAAGGTGGAGGATTTGTGGATTAGGTCGCAGGTTCAAGCCCCACACCATGCAAAGCGAAACCTGATATTTAAGTGGAGAAGGGTAGAGAGACAGGTCCATTATCCACCGAGTTTAGAAGGTTGTGATTGGTTCAAAAGATTTCTCGGTTATTAAAAAAAAAGTACTGATCATGCAATTTCTTATATGTATATATAAACTATAAATATTTTTTTACTGAAAATTGAATTAATTAATCAAGAGAAAAAGGTTTGAAATATATTCGAACTTTGATTGAAATTGCTATAACGAAACTGAACTTTGGAAAGGACATTTTACCCCGTGCACTATTTAATAGTGTATTTTAAAGGTATATATATGTCCACGTGGACATCATAAATATTGCATCATTATAAAAAGTAATGTGTCCACGTGGACACATATATATCATTAAAATACACTATTAAATAGTGTAGGGGGTAAAAGGTCTTTCATAAAGTTTGGTGTCGTAACAACAATTTCGATCAAAGTTGAAATATTTTTCAGACCATTTTCCCAATTAATCAAGGGAAAAGGCTCAAATATGCCATCGAACTTTCAGAAAAGGCTCATTTATGCCATCCGTTAAAAGTTTGGCTCATCTATGTCATTACCGTTTAAGAAAAGGCTCATTCATACCATTATTTTTTAACAATGGTTTTGCAAAATCATTTTTTACACGTGGCCAATTATAATTCGGCCACGTCATTTTTTTTAATAAAAAAAATTTCAAAATTTTGAATAAAAATTGAATTATAATTCGGCCACGTCATTATTATTTTTTAATTCAATTTTTGTTCAGAATTTCGATTTTTTTTATAAGAAAAATTAACGATGTGATCGAATTATAATTGACCACGTGTAAAAAATGGTTTTGCAAAAATTGAACTAAAAAAATAATAATGACGTGGCCGAATTATAATTGGTCAAGTGTAAAAAATGATTTTGCAAAACCACTGTTAAAAAATAATGGCATGAATGAGACTTTTCTTAAACGGTAATGGCATAGATGAGCCAAACTTTTAACGAATGACATAAATAAGCCTTTTTTAAAAATGCAATGGCATATTTGAGCCTTTTCCCATTAATCAACAAGTGAGAAGTGGCAAATTATGACTTGAGAATTGAGATATGGACGTAATATGTTAAGTTTATTCATGCAGCCGCCCCTTGTGTTGTTTGTCTTGGTGTGCTTGTCTACAAGTGTATTGTGTTAACCCTTCTTATATTTTGAAAATAAAATACTTCAATTTTAAATAAAGTAAATTAGAGAGAAAATGGTTTGAAAAATACTCCAACTTTGGCCGAAATTGTTGTTATGATACCAAACTTTATGGAGGACCTTTTACCCCCCTGAACTATTTAATAGTGTATTTTAAAAGTATATATGTGCCCACGTGGACACATTACTATTTATAATTATGCATTATTTTTTATGTCCACGTGGGCGCATATATACCTTTAAAATACACTATTAAATAGTGCAGGGGGTAAAAGGTCCTTTCCAAAGTTTGGTATTGTAACAACAATTTCGGTCAAAGTTCGAATATATTTCAAACCCTTTTCCCTAAATTAGAAATAGTGATGAAATATAATTATATACTGAATTCATAATGTTCTGTTCTTAAGAAGCTTAATCCCGCCTCTTAATATTCGGAGAATAAAGATTATTTCCTCTTAAGGATAAATGGATATTAGTCTTTTCAACACTTTAGCATAATTCAATTGAGGCTTTCTTTCACCTTTATTTTTAGTAAGAGCAAAATTTACATCAATTGGCGTTTTAAAATTTTGGTAGTTCAAATACATAAACTTTTCAAGTATCATTTGTATCTAGTAAGATTGAAACAATGTTAGATCTTGTGAAGTCTTGTTGATTTTAATTTTCAAAATTAGATCGATAACTCGATCAAAATTACTATAAAACATATATATAATAGAGTAATTCTCCTTGTTATTGACTGGCTCTTTTTAATATTGAACTTTTGAGGAAGTCACAACTTCTTTAAATGTTTGGAGCTTATTTTCCGATATTTTTTTTAGAAATTTTGATTCAAAGAAAGTAGCAATCCTTTAATATTTGCTATAATTTGAATTTTTCTCATAAAAAATATTTTTCTTTATTTCTTTGTGAAATTGCTTAGATTCTTCACTAGATGACTCATATTTCTATTTATACAGGTATACATTTTCAAAAAATGCAGTATTATATTATTCCATCACTATATACCAAAAGTGTATTTCATTCGAAAAGAAAATATTTCATACTTTATCTTAAACCTAAAACTATAAAGACAACAGAAGAGGACCGCATCTTAGTTTATGACTTAAGATAATGTGATTTTGTGAATGAACTCTATAATTAGTAATTGAATATTTATTGGGATCTAATTAATAGAATACATTTCGAATTGCAGCTTAATATATTGAAGAGTTTAATGGATCAATTAACATAGGTATGCAGAGGCGGACCCACCCTATACGGTGGGGGTGCACGTGCACCCGTTAACTTTGAAAAAAATCACGTGTATACATGGATATCTATATTGAGAAATTGACAGAAATTTAGGATATAATTAACAGTGCACCCATAATGAACATAAGAGTGATGTTGTGCTACTGATACAAGCCAAAGACACCACTTACTAGACCTGGATTTGAATCTAGCTAGACTTCCCTATTTTCATTGTTTTTATTTTAAGTTTATCTTAGAACTCATATTTGAGAACAATAAAGCATTTACATTTACATTTTTCCTTCAATTTTGAATTTGTTATTCTTTCATTTTTTATTTAGGAAAAAGGGTTAAAAATGCCCTTAACGTATCCCAAATGGTTCAAAAATGCCTTCCATCCATCTTTTGGTTTAAAAATGCCCTCAACGTTTTTTTAAGGTTTAAAATTACCTTTTTTTAACAGTCTGTTGACATGGCAAATGTGACATGCATTTTCTTTACACATTTCAAAATATATGACCCACTTAGTCTAAAAACCAATTTCGAAAAATCTGACCCAATAGGCTGATCGTTTTTGGGTCTTTTGTTTCCATTAGCTCTAGTTCTCTTCTTTCTTCTCCTTCAATTCATTTGTTCTCCATTCTCTAGTTAATTGCAAGAAGAAAAAGATCGAAGAACTACAATGTTTGGAACAATCAATTTCTTCTCTATGTTTATGCACATGGCTGCACTACAAACTTGATTTTGATAAATATCGGATGGAGATTCTGCAGGTTTTCTAGTTCTATTGTAAGCAAGTTCTTGAATTCAATTTGTTTGGCATATATTGAAGAAGCTATCTTGAAACTTTAGTCGTTTAGAATTCAAATTCCTCATTTGAAACTTGAATGGAGGGCATCATGGTCCAGAGGATTTCAAGCATATAGCCTTTGAAATGTTTGTATCGGATATCAGCAAAGACGTAGCTTATTTCTATAATAAGATAGTTGAAGTTGTTAATAATGCAAGAAGTTGTTATGTTGATGGCTCTACAGACAAGTACAATAATCATGAATTTGCCTTAATGATGCTTATCGAGCTCAGCACAACGGATAGGTATAACAAAATCAGAACCACCAGGCACCATCTTGGAAAAGGTTGGCGTTATCCATCCTCGGCGGTTGCTACAAAAAAGGGCTGAGAATCCTGCTAAAATGGAGTTCAAGGATATGTTAGGTTAATATGTAAACGGGTTTGTGGGTGGGTTTGAGTTTTTGTAGCATAGATGGGTCGGATCGTTGGGCTGGATTTTAAAAAATTAGGTGGACCAATAAGATGAAGCCATTTGTCCAATTTAATGACTCATAATTTGCCATTACAACAGGCTGTTAAAAAAGAGCAATTTTAAACCTTAAAAAAACGTTGAGGGCATTTTTAAACCTAAAGGTGGAAAGAGGGCATTTTTGAACCATTTGGGATACGTTAAAGACATTTTTAACCCTTTTCCCTTTTATTTATACCACCTCCAAAAAGCTAACATATTGTAGGACATTCAACATTTCAAGTAAACCTCAAAAAGTTTTAGAAGAGAGATATAGCCCTTCTATCTTTGATAAAAAAATTCCATGTATAAAAAAAAATCTTACTTTGTTAAATGAGATTTTCTGCCGCAAATTTTAATCAAGCGAACTCAAAATTAATATCGAAAAACAATATCAAATGAAAAGTAAGAAAATAATTATATCTTATGGTGCCCTTTTGTTTTCTTAATTAATATTTATATATTTACTCTCTTTATTTTAATTTATGGGATTTAATTCATTCTGACGTGAAAAGACATGCAAAATTCATAAGTTTAAATATGTTATATTATTTGTGTGATCATAATATATTGGAAATATAAGTAACGAGACATTAAATATGTTATAATATGTATTAATTATAAAAAATAATTAAAAAATAAAAATATTTTAATTATTGAAAATGCAAACTATTATTTCTTGATTGAACTAATAAAAAATATAACTAAAAAAAATTACAATGTATGTTTGGAAAGCCACTTGATAATTGGAATTGATTTAAGTCTAGTAATTACACAACCTAATAATTACAGTAATCTATTTGTTTGTCACAATGTAATTACGCATATACTGTTTGGATGCACAATTACAGTTATAAGATTATATTAAATTTTAAAATTAAAAGCTAATTATAAATTTATATTAGACAAATAAGAAACTTTATAAATGATAGTAATTAAATATTTCAGATATATATTATCTTTTAAAAGTATATTAATTAACAAGCATATGTTCTTAACTAATATTATGAAAAAATAAATAATTTATATTTTACAAATTATTATATTTCAATTGAATTAACAATAAAAACTAAAAAGTACAAGATTTCTATGAACATCATGAAATGCATGCTTGACAAAAATAATAATATTATAAATAAAATGTCATAAATTATTTAAATATTTGGCACAAAGATAATCTATCAAATCTAACTAAAAATAAACGATTAGCAATATGAAGTCTCAAATCAATACTACTAAAATAAATAAAAGTGAAAATATAACGTAAGTTCTAAATTCAAAACAAATTAGTCTTAATTATGTCAAATTTCAACGTAACATATATAAATATGATTTGAAAGAAAAAGAAAGTAAGTCTATAACCTTACTTAACAATGAATTCTATTTTAATTTAAAAATTAGAATACTATCAAATTTATAAAAAAAAAATAAGCATGACATAAAAAATAGTTAGTACGAAAAATTGCATGAAATCACATGAAGCAAAAGTTGAGAATGAGAAGGAACTGAAATATAATAAATAAAAAATAAACTCTTAGAATTTTTTTTAAAATTTAAAATAATAAAAATAAATTAAAACAAAAAATAAAAATAGAAATAAGAAAATTTAAAGTAATGAGCTTGTAATTACACCATGTAATTACCAGTAATTCACAGTCTCTTGAAGAGTATAATTACTCCTATCAATTACACTCAATTACCTAATGACCAACCAAACAAGATAGACAATATAATTACATCAAATTCAATTACCAATGTAACTTTTTAAACAGACTCGTATATTTACTAGAACGAAAAATTTATATGTCACATCACCCAATAAAAAATATTAGTATAAGCACCTTTTATACCTCTACCGTCCCGCCCCTACGAACACGGCTTGGGCCCGCCAATTCCCCTTCGTCGTACTATCCCAATTCACACCCAATGGCCACAAAGATTAAAGCTAAAATAGACCATAGTTTATAAATTGAAAAAAAGATTAATTTAACAAAATTAAGGTGTAATAAATGAAAGTAAGGATATACTTACAATAAACATTTTTTTTTATTTTATAACTTGATACATGCACCTGCACCTGTACCATTCACTAGTAGTATTCCTTGTTCTGCATCTCTGTTATGTTCTTTTTTTCATTTCACTCTTCTTCTTTTTTCCTACTCAAAATCATTACTTACTTCATTCTGTCACAGCAAGCAATCACTTTTTGACTAGTTTTGGGGTCAGCAGACTGCAGCTTTCTTCCACAATACATATTTGGGGTATGCAGAATCACTTTCTTTGTTTTTGGAGTTTTCATGTTTATGTTAGAATGATGGGATTTCACCAGCAGCAAGGGTCATTATGTTCTTTTTTTTGGCTTGCAGGTGTGAGAGTTTGGGCCAAGATCATGCAAAGTTGACCTGTTGACTTTAGTGCTCAACTTTTTCAGATTCTTGGAAAAGTTTTGTGCTTTCTCTTGAGGTACTCTATTTGCCTTGTTTGGGGGAAGTGGGTAGCTCAAAGATAGAATCTTTATGCTCTTAAAGAATAAGGGGTGGGGAAAAAGGACTCATATTTCCAATTCTCTCATTTTTCATTGTTAATTCAGGCTTGTTTTTTTTGAGATTTTGTGCTAGCGTTGACCTGATTGACTTTACCATTGTTGTCTTGTTACTTGAGGTTTTTGCTCTGTTTGGGGCATTGGGTAGCTTAAAGATTGTTTTTTGGTGTTGTTAAGAAGAAGGTGTAGGTTTTGGGAATCAAGAAAAGATTGATTTTTTAGCCTACCCTTGAAGTCCATTTTGTGTTTTGGGTGTTCTGAGCTGATGATATGTTTTCTTTCTATCTTAAAACTTTACTTTGGTTGATGACATGGAAATAGAATATTAAGTACTTAACTTTTTTTTGGTGGATTCATGCTCTTGATGCAAGGATTTGGTGTCTGAAGTCATTAAATGTTTGGTCATGCTGAGCATATTATTGATTTCTTGCT
>JAJOOR010014443.1:0-11619 GCA_036250505.1 Solanum acaule | reverse complement strand
ACTCCAACAACTTGCAATATCAACAAGGCCTATTTTTCGAACAGTCAACTCACCCTCACAAAAGAAGTTCTTACTTTTCTCAACATGCCATAAGCTTGCTAATAGTGTATTATTACTTCCGCACATATTTCTCAAGGAATCAAGAGGACTTTCATTAGGTTGTAATGTACGTTTAAGGTAAGGGAGGGAATATGTAGGAATCATTTTAGTGACTACACCTCCCTAATGCACATATCATTATTTAGCCAACAATTTTCTTTATAGCTCTTCTTTCCCCCTAGTACACACTTCATGACTATTAACCCTTTTTGTTGCTCCATATTTGCCCTTTATTTCTTTTCCATCATTTTTTTCCATGCCTTTGCACTAGTCACCCAAACTTTAGATTTTTGACATCTAAGTAAGGTACACATTATCCTTGATAGGATCAGGGCCAATGTTTCGAGCATAATTCTAAATTAGCCACCCTCACGTTTAGTTGAGGTGCACATTGTCGCTAAGGACTAGAGCCAAAATAGAATTTCCTTTTTCACACAATGTAGCAATTCACCCTTTGCTATATCAACCAACATTTTCCAACCCTTCTTCTGAACATAGTGCATTAAGGATTTTTCATGGGATCAAAAGACTTGGTATCAAACAAAGAGTTCTTGGCTTATCATGTGGTTATCTATAAACAAGGCTGAAGGCTCAATGGGGCTTCACTAAGGATGATTTCAATGGTAGGCATACAAGTAGAGTTAAGAATTAGGTATTTCAAAGAAGCGCCTCAATCACATTCCTTAAGTCATACACGCTACTAGTTCAACACACACAGGGCAAGTTCTAGATATCAAGTTAAGAATGAACCAATCAATTCGCACCACACATGACATTATGACACATACAAGGATATATCAACCAACATGCTCTTACAACTTGCATTACGGTATCATTACACAATTAAGCCCATTTATTTTTATTTTGAGTCAAAACTAAGAACATATGCTTGTGACAAGGTCAGTCATCTATTGCACTATTCCACTTGTGACTACCCATGCCATTTGGCTAACCTTTCCGGGCATAGTTTCAAAAGGCCAAGGTTGGTTTCTCAATCCTACTCTTCTATGTGACTAATTTTCCCTTAAGACGGTCGTCATCCATCCATCATTGGGAACTGTCACTCCTATGATGACTCTAAGACTCAATAAAGCAATAAACTAGTCCTAGTCGGTTCAAAGGGACAATCCTCAGTAAAAGTACCGAAAACAAATGCTGAGGAACCCAAAATAAAAAAAATTTAACTAAAAGCTACCACTAGACTCGATAAAGCAGTAAACAGGTATATACAACAGAGACATCTTCCCACCCCACACTTGAAAAGTAAGCATAGTCCTCAATGCATAATTAAGGCAAAGTATAGAGTTAAGAATACTCCCTCAGGCCTCTAGACCTCGTCGTCACCGCCATCGAACACCATGAAGGCATTCGCCTCATCAGCGGCATCAGCAGCCTCTTCCTCATCATCCATAGCCTCATCAGCAGTAGGCTCATCATCATCCAAAGGCTCTACAAAGGTAGGACCAGTCTTGCACAAAAAAGCTGCACTTTCAGACAACGGGTATCGTTCTGCCATAGTTTCCATCTCAGCATCAGTAACTGGACGCCCTCCGATGCGCAATTGCAGTTCTGCCATACCAAACATTATCGCCATGACGCTGTCATCACGGGCTTGCCTCTCTTGGGCAGACAAGACAGTTCCATGTGACGGATCAAGTGCCTTAGTGCGGGTCACATCGACTAACTTACCCGTCAGGTCTGGGTGATAAGCAACAGTCATGTCCATTGCTTCCTCTTCAATCCCTTTACCCCGCAGAAAACGGGTGATCAACCCCACATAACAGAATCTCCACCTCATATTATTTCGAAATTTCATCATATTTTCCTCAGAATTGACTCAACATTAATAGACATTCCCTTCATCAGCATGTAGATTAACACCACCCTATCCCGAGTTACCTCAGTTAAATGTTTAGCAGGCAACAACACAGTACACATTATTTTCAGCCATACCCGAGCAACATGATTAAAGTTAGCAAAATGAAGGGTATTATGCCTCCCAGTATCCTTACTCCGCTCCCACCTAGCAGTCGAATCAACCCCACACAAGGTTTGTCGAATATCCCTATAAGGAGGTTTATCCTTCAAGCCATTAAACTCATCAGGGTCACAATTCGGGGTTCCTAACAACTCATTCAGAATTTGGGTAGAAAACCTGACATCTTTCCCCCTAACCGGCACAGTTTTATACTTTGTTTCAGTTAGCCAATTTGCATAAAATTCTCGCACTAACGTCAAATTGCAATCTCCCGGAGTTTCAAAGATGAACCGCAAACCCAAATCATTAACAATCTAATATATATTAGGAAATTGTGACTGTAACCGTACCTCATTCACAAATTCGTCGCCCATATACTTCGCCTCTTGTTGACATGCAAACCAGTCCCATCCATACCTTTCAACAGCCTTTTTGCCAAATTTTTGGACCGGTTCCCGACCGCTTGAGGATTCGAAAGCTTCGCTCTTTCTACTCCGCTTAGACCCCGCCACATTCTTCATCTTAGGCTCCATTAAAACCTGTTAAGAAGAGAAAACTAGAGGGAAGATTAGAAAATTGGGGGATGGGGGGAGGATTGGGTATTGAGGAGTGGAGAGAAAAAAATATGGTGGGGGATGATGGTTTAGAAGTGAAAGAGAAGAGGGGAAGTGGAGGATTTATAGTTGGTGGTGGGGAAGAAGAAAAGTTTAGATGGGAGTAAAAATGGAGGAAGGAGAAGATGAAAGGTGAGAAGAAGAGTTGAAGAGAATTTAGGGGGTTAGGGCGGTTTGTATGAGAATGGGAGAGAGAATGTGGGAGTTTGTAGGGATTTAGGGGGAGTGGGTCGGGTTTTATCTGGGTAAAAGCCGAGATTTTAAAAAATCTGGGCAGGGACACGATGGTGGCGCGATGCGCCAGTATAGCGCCTGAAAAGACGCTCTGAAGTGTCCCTTCTGGCGCGATGGTGGGGCGCCGCGCCTGTATCGCGCCTTAAAACATTCTCTGAACTTATATTCCAGGTGCGGCGCGCCTGGCTATAGTTAATAATTTTTTTTTCTTTAAGCAACAAATAACGAAAGAAAAATCCTATCTAGCTATAACTAACCTATATTCTAAGAATTGAAACTACGCTGAAATAAAAATTTTCAAGAATTCGAATACATTCATATCTATCTGTTACATTTTGTTCATGGGTTGCCTCCCATCTAGCGCTTGATTTAACATCGCGGCACGACGCAACTTGGATCATTCATTATTTAGCTCAAGAGCTTCGCGATCACGATCCGAATCCTCACCGAAATAGTGCTTCACTCTTTGCCCATTGACCAAGAACGCAGGGCCAGTCTCACCTTGAAGTTCAACTGCCCCATGTTGAGTCATTCTAACCACTTTGAATGGACCACTGCACTTTGACCTTAGTTTTCTGGGGAATAACCTTAGTCTAGAGTTGAAGAGTAGGACATTATCTCCTGGATTGAAGGTACGAGTTACAATGTGCTTGTCATGCCACCTCTTCGTCTTTTCTTTATATAGCTTGGCATTCTCATAAGCATAGAGCCTAAACTCCTCAAGTTCATGCAGCTGATTCACTCTCTTTTTACCGGCTAGCTCGGGGTCTAAGTTCAACTTCTTAATTTCCCAATATGCTTGATGCTCCAATTCCACTGGAAGGTGACATGCTTTCCCGAATACTATGCGATAGGGAGAAGTCCCTATTGGTGTCTTGTACGCAGTCCTATATGCCCACAATGCATTATCTAGTTTATCAGACCAATCCTTCATTTGCGCATTCATCGTTTTCTGCAAAATTTGCTTCACCTTTCTATTTGAGACCTCCACTTGACCACTATTGAGGATGGTAAGCTGTAGCAACCTTATGACGAATACCGTACTTAGCAAGAAGATTCTTAACAAGATGGTTAATGAAATGCTTACCTCCATCACTTACAATTGCCCTTGGAGTGCCAAAGCGAGTGAAGATGTGCTTCTTGATGAACTTTATCACCACTCATGAATCATTGGAAAGAAGAGCTACAGCCTCTACCCATTTACTAACATAATCCACAACCACAAGAATGTATTGGTTTCCACTAGATGGTGGGAAGGGACCCATGAAGTCAATACCCCACACATCAAAGATTTTCACCTCCAAAATGTTATTGAGTGGCATCTCATGTCTTCTTGAAATAGTACCCAACCTTTGGCATTTATCACAACCCTTCACAAAAGAAAAATAATCTTTAAATAAAGAGGGCCAAAAGAAACCAGATTGTAGTACCTTATGAGCAGTACGCTCTCCTCCATGGTGACCTCCTATGGACTAGCATGACACTTCTCGAGCACTTTGTGAACCTCAGATTTCGGAATGCACCTTCTCACTACCCGATTTATGCCTTGCTTAAACAAGAATGGTTCATCCCAAATGTAGAACTTGGCATCATGATTGAGCTTTTTCTTTTGTTGGGTGGTTGCACCCGGAGGATACTCGTCATTTACTATTAAATTCACAATGCCTGCATACCATGGTACCTGTGAGGATCTAATGCCATCAATTGTTCATCCGGAAACTCTTCCCGGATTTGCTCACCTTCATTCACATGTGAAAAATCCTCCAACTTAGATAAGTGATCTGCTATTTGATTCTCAGTACCTTTCCTGTCTTTGATCTCAAGGTCAAATTCTTGGAGAAGCAATATCAATCGAATTAGCCTTGGTTTAGCATCCTTCTTGTTGAACAGGTACCTAATAGCTGCATGGTCAGTAAAAACAATCACTTTAGTACCTATCAAATACGATCTGAACTTGTTGAAGGCGAACACGAGAGCCAGCATCTCTTTCTCAGTCACTGTGTAATTAGCCTGTGTAGGGTTGAGGGTCTTGATTGCATAATAGATCGAGTGGAACACTTTATTTTTTCTTTGTCCCAACACTGCACCCACTGCTACGTCGCTTGCATCACACATGAGTTCAAATGGTAATTCCCAATCAGGAGCAATTAAGATGGGAGCTTCAATTAAGTTCCTCTTCAACATCTCAAAAGCTTTTAAGCACATCTCATCGAAGTCAAACTTCACCTCCTTCTCCAAAAGACTGCACATAGGTCTTGCAATCTTGGAAAAATCCTTGATGAATCGCCTGTAGAAACCTGCATGGTCAAGAAAACTACGCACACCTTTTACAGAAATGGGAAGGGGCAATTTCTCAATAACTTCTACCTTAGCCTTATCAACCTCCAAAACAGATTTAGACACCTTATGTCCCAACACTATCCCCTCTTTTACCAAAAAATGACATTTTTCCCAGTTTAGCACTAAGTTAGTGTCCTCACATCTCGCAAGTACTTTATCAAGATTTTGGAGACATACCTCAAAAGACTTCCCAAAGACGGAGAAATCATCCATGAACACCTCTTCAAAGTCTTCCACCATATCATGAAAAATGGCCATCAAACACCTTTGAAAAGTCGTTGGTGCATTGCAAAGTCCGAATGGCATGCGCTTGAAAGCATAGGTACCATAAGAACAAGTGAACGTGGTCTTTTCCTGATCCTCGGGTGCAATCAAGATCTGGTTGTAACCGGAATACCCATCTAAGAAACAATAGTACTCCTGTCATGCTAGTCGGTCAAGCATCTGATCAATGAAGGGAACGGGGTAGTGCTCTTTCCGGGTAGCATCATTTAGTTTCCGGTAATCCATGCAAATTCTCCACCCGGTCACTGTTCTAGTAGGAATCAACTCATTCTTTTCGTTCCTTACCACTGTCATACCTCCCTTATTGGGAACACATTGTACCGAACTTACCCACTTACTATCAGAGATTGGGTACACAATTCCCGCATCTAACCACTTTATTACCTCTTTTCTCACCACTTCCTTCATCACAGGATTTAGTCGACGTTGATGTTGTGCACTTGGTTTGTGATCCTCTTCCATGTAGATTCTGTGCATACATAACGCTGGACTAATCCCATGGATATCAGTCATCTGCCATCCAATAGCTTTCTTTCTTCGCTTTAGAATCCGCAATGCCGCTCCAACCTGAAATTCAGACAAGTATAACAGGCAAAGTTTCATTAGTACCCAAGAATGCATACCTGAGGTGAGATGGCAGTGTTTTCAGTTCCAGCTTTGGGGCCTCCTCAATGGGGGGTTTTGGTGGTGGCCCTAACTCACGCTCTAATGGTTCTACTCTCTGTTTGTGAGGCTCCACACGTGCCAGATTCAGACATGTTTCTATCTCTTGAGCCTCAGTGTCTTCATCTCTCTTATGACCTACTAACACTCTTTCTAAGGGGTCTTTGGGCACAACTGGATGTGAATCTACTATGCGATCAACCACAGTAATAGCAGACAACTTTTCATAAATAGAAGGTAATTTTAGAGCGCGGTAAACATCAAATACCTCGACCTTATCATGTGCCCTCATGGTTAATTGACCAACTGCTACATCAATCAATGCCTTACCTGTGGCCAAAAAAGGACGTCCCAAAATGAATGGAACTTCAGGATCGGGTTCAAAGTCTAAGACCACAAAATCTATCGGAAAAATCAATGACCCTACTTGTACTAACACATCTTCTACCACCCCCTCTGGCCTAGCAATGGATCTATCGGCGAGTTGAAGAATAACAGTGGTTCTTTTTGGACTACCCAACCCAAGTTTTAGATACAAAGATAAGGGCATCAAATTTATACTGGTCCCTAAATCACATAACCCTCAGGCATGAACACTTTGCCCAATTGTAATCTGCACAGTAAAGCTACTCGGATCTTTTAATTTTTTTGGCAGTCTGTTTTAAATCCTTGAGTTGCGCTCCTCAGTAAGTGCCACGGTTTCATATTCTGTGAGCCTCCTCTTGCTAGCCACAATGTCCTTCACGTATTTAGCATACTTCGGTATACCCTGCAAAATGTCAACCAAATGTAGATTAATGTGAACCTGTTTAAGGAGAGAGAGAAACTTACCGAAGCATTCATCTTCATTCTACTTTTTGAGCCTTTGTGGAAATGGGGGTGGTAATTCTTTTGAGGAATGGATACCTCAACATTAGAGCTTTTTACTACCTCTTCCACCTTCTTTTGTTTGTTACTTACCTCAGTGTCTCTCTTCTTTGGAGCTAGTTCCTCTAATTGCAGCCCACTTCTAGTACTTACCGCATGCAGTTGCTTTGGATTGGGCTCAGTATCACTGGGCAGCCCACCTTGGGGACGTAAGTTCAAAGAATTAGCCACTTGCGCAACTTGTTTCTCTAAACTCATTTGGGACATCTGGATGTTTCTAATTTTCTCATCCTGCTTATCTATTCTAGCATTTAATTTGGTCCCTATTTCAGTCATGAGCTTTTGGAGTAGCTCTTCATTGGTCATCCCCCCTTTTTGTGCACTAGAATTTGAGCTTTGGTTAGGATTGTAGTATTGTTGCCCAGCCCCTTGAGAACGGTATTGGTTAACCCCTTGCGTTTGATTTTGGTTTTGGTTACTACCCCATGAGAAGTTAGGATGGTTCTTCCAACTAGGGTTGTAAGTATTACCATAATTTTGTTGCACTCCGCTCCTTTGCGCATTACCCACATAGTTTACGGAATCTGGGTTTTGCCTCACATTGCTCTGTGTCATGAGTTCCACTACCACATACTTCACACCAATTTGCTGCCTATTGTACTACGTTTACCGGAGCCTGATTTAGAGTTATTTTTTTAAATTGCAATGTAATGTTATGTTGCATTGCATCTAATTTGGCATTTATGACAGTAGCTTGGTCTACATCTAAGATCCTTGCAGCCTTTTGGATTGGAGTTCTGGACATTTCACCCTCATACCCTTGGTTCCCTTCAGAAAGTTTATCGAGTAAAGCGAAGAATTCTTCACTTGTTATGGCTAGGGCCTGTCCACCTGCTGCACTATTAAGAAGAGAACGAGCATTATAGTCTAAACCTTCAAAGAAAGTGTGACAAAGTACCTCATTGGTTTGCATGTGGTGTGGGCAAACATTCAACATTTGTTTGAAACGCGCCCATGCTTGGTACATGTCCTCTCCTTGCTTTTGAGCAAAGTTTATTATCTCACCCCTCAGCTTGGCAGTTTTCTTGGATGGGAAAAATCAACTCAAGAACTTTTTTGCTAGATCATCCCAAGTAGTGATGGAGTTTGGTGTCTCAGAGTCTAACCAACGCCTTGAAGCTCCTAACAATGAGTATGGGAACAAAGTCAACCTTACATAGTCTGATGCGACTCCAATTGGGATGTATGTATTGGTAATGTTTATGAAAGTCCTAAGATGGACTTGAGGATGCTCATGGGGTAAACCAGTGAATTGCCCATTAGTATGGAGGATATGCACCATGTTCTGCTTTAGTTCAAATCTACCCCCCGATGGAGGTTTCCTAATACTGGACGCCAGGTTGGCTGTGAGTGGGACTGCCACATCACGGACTGGTCTTACGGGAACAACAGGCGGTCCTCCTTGGTTATTCGGGTTCATTGGGTTATTCACGTTGTCTTGATTATCATCATCATTTCCCGGAATACCTAACCCCAATTCTCCTTGTCGTCCCTGGTTCATTTTTCTACACTGGCGTAGAACTCTTTCCGGTTCGTTGTAAGGTTCGACCAGATCTCCTTTCCGAGCCAGATCTGAAAGTCAAGCACCTACAATACACAAGCTAAGATCAAGTAATTAATATCTGAATATATTAAGTGTAGACTTAAGAAGATTGAATATAAATCAATTTCTAAGTCCCCCGCAGTGGCGCCAAAAACTTGTTGGCTTCCCAGTATACACGCAAGTGTACGTGGTCGCGCAAGTAATATAGATTCTTGAAGAAACGAGTTATCGTTCCCAAGGGACTTGTGATTAATTTATATTTACCACTTAATTCTACAAATAAAAGTAAAAGTAATCTTTTCAAAGAGTTAATGATTAATTGTTAACTACTACTATTTATGGATTGAATGAGAGTAACTAATTGTGAACGATTTTTGATATAATGTTTCAAGCAAGTTTAAAGTAATTCAGGGCCGTAGCATATACTGAATATCATGTATCATATTATTAGCATAGAACTAATTTCAGTTGTCAAGTTACTGGTTTACAGGGTTAATTGTATGAGTCGGGCTACACACCTCTCGTCGCCTACTCCAATTAGCTATCTAACTACATCGTTGAGCGGGGATAAATAGACTAACTGGCGAGCATTTATATTTCATCCTGTTTCGTAACCAAGCGAGTTGTTCGTCCGGGCGTCACTCCTGAACACAAATCACCTCGACTTAACGGGTCAATCAAGCTCTCTATATTCTCTGGTCTATCCAACTTCTCCTCTCTCGATTTTAAGATTAGACAATAGATTTATCTCTAGATGGCCAGTCAAGAAATACTAAAACAAGAATATAAAAGTAACTTATAATGACAACTAATAATTAATTCATAGACCTTAAATATTCAACATTTAATTCGTAGCTACAGCCCCAGAACTAGGGCGTTTAGCTACTCATGCTATTAGAAAACAAGAAAATACAATAGTTCATGCAATTTCCAGAAGATAAAAGAGTTAAAGGATTAAGACCTGTTCCAAACTTGAATTCTTGCCCTTACACACTAAATCAGAAGTCGACGGTTCCTAATGAACCCTAGGGGTCTATTTATAATAATTGGAAAAATTGAGACCCAATCCTAAACCAACAAGGAGTCCTATTTAAGTAAATGTTCGCTGGAAAAGTCGGCATCATGGTGGGGCGTCGCGCCTCTTATCGCGCCTGCAACTTGCCTCTGAACTTTGACCCTTGGCGCGACGCGCTGCTCAGTGCGCCTGAGAGGCGTCTCTGAACTTTGACCCCTGGCGCCTCGCGCCGCTCAGTGCGCCTGGCTCTGGGGTCTTCATCCTTGGTCGCTTTCCATGCTCTTTTACATCTTTTTTCTTCAAGTTGACTCCAATTCCCTTGAGAGTTCCTGAAACAACTAATCATGTGTGTAAGTGTACAATCATTACAAGTTACACCAAAAATTAAGCTAACGACTAGAGATCATCTTCCAATCTTATTGACTTATGGGCAATTATTGACAACTTGGGCATATAAATATGTCTAAGATCACCACCCCACACTTAGAACTTTGTTTGTCCTCAAACAATCTCTAGACTATCCACCCTTTTCACAACCCTTGGACTTATCAACCTACCTCCAAATCAACCAAACATCATGATCTTGTAGTTCACAATGGGTGCAATAATTTCACAACATTTACACCAAGTAGAACACATGCTCAAAGAGTGACCCTTTTATTATTATTTTCTGGCTAATGCAAAATCAGACAAACACATCAATTCGATAATCTTATATATGCCATAAATGCCCTCACTTGTTCTTGTTTAGTTAAGCCTTTCACTCCAACAACTTGCAATATCAACAAGGCCTATTTTTCGAACAGTCAACTCACCCTCACAAAAGAAGTTCTTACTTTTCTCAACATGCCATAAGCTTGCTAATAGTGTATTATTACTTCCGCACATATTTCTCAAGGAATCAAGAGGACTTTCATTAGGTTGTAATGTACGTTTAAGGTAAGGGAGGGAATATGTAGGAATCATTTTAGTGACTACACCTCCCTAATGCACATATCATTATTTAGCCAACAATTTTCTTTATAGCTCTTCTTTCCCCCTAGTACACACTTCATGACTATTAACCCTTTTTGTTGCTCCATATTTGCCCTTTATTTCTTTTCCATCATTTTTTTCCATGCCTTTGCACTAGTCACCCAAACTTTAGATTTTTGACATCTAAGTAAGGTACACATTATCCTTGATAGGATCAGGGCCAATGTTTCGAGCATAATTCTAAATTAGCCACCCTCACGTTTAGTTGAGGTGCACATTGTCGCTAAGGACTAGAGCCAAAATAGAATTTCCTTTTTCACACAATGTAGCAATTCACCCTTTGCTATATCAACCAACATTTTCCAACCCTTCTTCTGAACATAGTGCATTAAGGATTTTTCATGGGATCAAAAGACTTGGTATCAAACAAAGAGTTCTTGGCTTATCATGTGGTTATCTATAAACAAGGCTGAAGGCTCAATGGGGCTTCACTAAGGATGATTTCAATGGTAGGCATACAAGTAGAGTTAAGAATTAGGTATTTCAAAGAAGCGCCTCAATCACATTCCTTAAGTCATACACGCTACTAGTTCAACACACACAGGGCAAGTTCTAGATATCAAGTTAAGAATGAACCAATCAATTCGCACCACACATGACATTATGACACATACAAGGATATATCAACCAACATGCTCTTACAACTTGCATTACGGTATCATTACACAATTAAGCCCATTTATTTTTATTTTGAGTCAAAACTAAGAACATATGCTTGTGACAAGGTCAGTCATCTATTGCACTATTCCACTTGTGACTACCCATGCCATTTGGCTAACCTTTCCGGGCATAGTTTCAAAAGGCCAAGGTTGGTTTCTCAATCCTACTCTTCTATGTGACTAATTTTCCCTTAAGACGGTCGTCATCCATCCATCATTGGGAACTG
>JAJOOR010014441.1:0-17367 GCA_036250505.1 Solanum acaule | reverse complement strand
GCCCCCCGATCGAAAATTTTGTCATTTACAAATAAAATAGAAGAATTTGTTTCTCATGTTTTAACAAGGAAAAGAGTTTTTTTTTTTTTTTCAAATAAAGATCTAAAATTGCCTATAAAGTTGATAATAAGGAGGGTAGTCAAGCATTTAACTATAAAGTAAAAGTTCAGGTAATCAACCAACTGAGCTATTAAGATTCTTTAAAAAAAAATTGTGGGGGGGAGGGGGGAGATTGGGCGTCAACAAGGTGAAAGTTCAGTTCAGGTAGTCAACTAATTGAGCTACTAAGATTTTTCGTTTTCAAGTTGTTTATTTATCTACTTGTTTAAATATGATCACTATTTACGAAAAATTCTGCTACATCAGGTACAATTGGAACGGAGATAAACCGTCAACTTAAGGACATTCATGCAGTGTTTGTACCTGTTGGTGGTGGGGGTTTAATAGCTGGTGTTGCTGCCTTTTTCAAACAAATTGCCCCAAATACAAAAATTATTGGAGTTGAGCCATATGGTGCAGCTTCAATGACATTGTCATTGCATGAAGGACATAGAGTAAAATTGGAAAATGTTGATACTTTTGCTGATGGTGTAGCTGTTGCACTTGTTGGTGAATACACTTTTGCAAAATGCCAAGAGTTAATTGATGGAATGGTACTTGTTGGAAATCATGGTATTAGTTCTGCAATAACGGTTAGCTAGACACATCATCTTTTGTCCTTTTTTATGTTTCACGTTCGATATTTGGTATTTGTTTTGGAATTGTGAAAAATCTGAATTAGCATCGAGTATGACCTATTGAAGGAGGAATCACTTCCTTTTAGGTATATCTTTTTTTTTCATTTGTTGGGCTTGAATTTTAGACGTCTACTTATAGTCTGTTTCGCGGAGATCAAATTAGTCAAGCACTAATTACTACTCAAAAGTATTTTTTAAAATTTATTGATTAAATACAAATTACTTCTCACCAGAAATACTTTTCAAAGTAAGCTGATTTTAGAAGTTGAAAAAACACTTCTCAAAATTTATCGCCTCTTCTTGTAAAATGGTATCTCTTTCTTAAAAAAAGGGAAAATAATCAAATTTACCTACCTAGTATCAGAAATTGAACCTTTTATTTTAAAAGGATTTGGACACGTGAAATCCAATCATTTCAAAACAGAGTTTCACGAACGATAAAGTAAATGCATGAACGAACCAAAAGTGTAACAAAAAAATAAAAAATCTAGCGATTTCGACTAGTACAAAGGTATATTTGAACCTTTTTGAGTACACTTGTAAAGGTTATACAAATTTTCTCGAAGAATTTGAACACGTGAAGTTCAGTCATTTCAAGCCTGAATTCAATTATCTTTTTTTCTTTTTTTCAAATAGGATGTGTATGATGAAGGAAGGAACATATTAGAGACATCAGGTGCAGTTGCCATAGCTGGAGCTGCAGCCTACTGTGAATTCTATAAAATTAAAAATGAAAATATTGTAGCAATTGCAAGTGGAGCTAATATGGATTTCAGCAAACTACACAAAGTTACAGAGTTAGCAGAGTTAGGTTCAGGCAAAGAAGCTTTGTTAGCTACTTTTATGATAGAACAACCAGGAAGCTTCAAGACATTTGTTGGACTTGTAAGTCACTTGCTCCAACTCTTTAAAAATATCATCTGGTATCTATGGTGACGAATCAAGAATTTTCATTAAGTGGGGTTATAGAGAATCAGAATTTTCATTAAAGGGGTCATATAGAACAATTACTTGTTGCATTGTTGTTTGAACTCTTTAAAAATATCATTTGATATCTGCAGTGAAGAATTCAGAATTTTCATTAAAGGGGTCATATAGAAAAATTACTTGTTGCATTGTTGTTTGAACTCATTAAAAATATCGTTCGATACCAACTACCAAACGAGAATTTAGAATTTTCACTAAGAGGGTTTAGAAAAAAATTATACTAGCTTGATGCATTGTTGTTCAAACTCTTTAAAAATATTGTTTGGTATCTGCACTAAAGAGTCCAAGATTTTCATTAAGGGGGTCATATAGAAAAATTTGCTTGTTGCATTGTTATTTGAACTCATTAAAAATATCGTCTGGTACCAACTTTTATATATATATATATATATATATATTAAGTTAATGACTTGTTCATATATAGTAATTCAGTTGATTTTGACCTATTCATTTAACAATTTTACAATAGTATGTGGCTTTATTTTAATTTGTGATAAAAACTGAAATTTTAGCTTGAATTACAGGTGGGCTCTTTAAATATTAGTGAATTGACATACAGATTCAGTTCTGAAAGGAAAAATGCTCTAATTTTGTACAGGTAATTAAATTAATTTCCTTCAATTTTAAATTTTATTTATTATTTACATTTACTATTATATTCAATTTTTAGATTATTAATTAATTAATTAATTTTGTAGGGTTGATGTTGATGAAAAATCAGATCTTGAAGAAATGATTGGGAAAATGAATTCATCAGATATGAGTACTCTTAATCTCTCACATAGTGAATTGGTTGTAGACCATCTAAAACATTTGGTAATGTTCTTTTTTTAATTATTATTATTATTTATCAAATTTATTTTAATTATTTTAAATAATTAATTATTATTTTATATCATTTTATTTATATTATAGGTTGGTGGCTCAGCAAATATCAATGATGAAATTTTCTGTGAATTTACTTTCCCTGAGAAAGCTGGAGCTTTAAGCAAATTCTTAGATGTTTTCTCCCCTCGTTGGAATATAACTTTGTGCCGTTACCGTGATCAGGTAAGTTATATATACTGACAATATAATTTTATATTACATTGTTATTAATGTGCGATCATCTTATAAAAATGACCCGACTTAGAAACGCATTCATTATTTAAGTTTTGTGAATTCAATTATTTCAACCTATTACTTGTTGCAATTTTAATAGGTTTCTACACATGCATTAGCCATCATGTCGAAAGTATTAGGTTCATATAAATTTAGTGTTGCAATGTTGTATCGGACTCTGATTTGATTATATAAATATTCCTAACACCATCTCTACATAAAACTCACACTTTTATCTCAGGTAATTCGTTTATAGTGCGATTTTTTTCTTTTGCACCTATCGATATATAGAAAGTAAAACTTTTTTGTATTATATAATAATAACTTGGGAGGATTTATTATAACTTTATTTATTTTATTTTATTGCCATGACAGGGAGATATAAATGGAAGTGTGTTAGTGGGATTCCAAGTCCCTCAAAGTGAGATGGATGAGTTCAAAAGTCAAGCTGATGGACTTGGTTATCCATATGAACTTGACAATTTCAATAAGGAGGCTTTTAGCCTTGTAGTAGCTGAGTGAAAATTGGTGTTCTAAGTTGCAATTATTACAAATCCTACTTTAAAAAAAAATAAAATAACCGTATTGTACGGGTCAGTTTGTTAAGAAATAATTGATGAATTAACTTCTTGTAAGTCAATTTATCTTGAATAATAAAATGCATGTATCCAATGTAATTGCCTTTTAAGTTCCATTAAGAAATAATTTATTATTGTCAATTACTTTTCTCAATTATTACTATATAAGTTGAAGTGACCTTTTGCTAATGTGCCGATAGAAATAGTATTCACTGATCACTTTTTCTTTTTGATCACATATTTATGAAATAAAAATTGTCATTATCATAATTTGAAACTTGAAGAATGGACATTGATGGTGTAAAAAAGTTGTGACTACAAACATTTCAATACAAGGAACTAGGAAGCTTTAAAGATTGTTCCACTAACATGGGAAGAAGCAATGATTCGATTGAGGATGAAGAATGAGAATTCTTGATTAAAGTTCCCCCTTAACAATATAATATAAAATCGATCAAATTCTATAGACTCTACTCATAGTGATTATAAATTTCTTGGATTAGTTCTACCCCTTAACAACATATATAAGATTAATCAAATTCTATCAAGTCAGACTCAATGATCATAAAATTCTTGGATCATTTCTATCCCTAAATGACAGATATAAAATTGATCAAATTCTATCGAGTTTGACTTATAGTGATCATAAAATTCTCAATCAGTTCAACCCCTTAATGATAGAATGTAAGATTTGATTAAATTCTATCGAGTTTGACTCATAGTAATCATACAACTCTTGGATCAATTCTACCGTTAACGATATAATATAAAATTAATCAAATTCTATCAAGTCTTAACTCATAAAGATCATAAAATTCTGCATCAGTTCTACCATGGAATATAAGATTGATCAAATTCTATAGAGCCCGCCTCATAGTGAACATGATCATTATCAAAAAAAGACTGGCAAGCAAAAGGTATTTGAAAGTGAAAGCAAAAAGTAAGTGTAAATTCTAAAAGAAAGAAAGAAATGTGTACATCCACTTGATTCAATGTCATAGCAGAATTTAACAATCATATTACTTGAACCAATAATAAATACTACTAATCTAAAATATCATCATCTTCTTCACCTTCCCAAACTCATGTAATTTCCAGTACTTCTCCCCTTTCTTCTGCCCTTTTCCTATCGCAAATGGCAATCTACTGATAAAGATATTTGATGATCTTTCACCAATAAGAAACAGTAAGAGAGAACGAGTTAACGCACAAACTTCCAAGCTTTGTGCATGATTTCATCGTCCATGTAGGGGCGCAATGACCACATGCTGGAGTAGCTCTCCAGTTCTCCAGAAGGTGAAGTGAGGTTAAGGGAAGAAACAATCTTTTCCTGATACAGGTAAGAAAAAAAAGGATTAAAATTACGCACTTAGCTAATTTTAAGCCATCGGAAAAAGATTGTTACCTGCATTGTGTAGTCACTTTTTACCATGGAGTATACCACTGCCATCATTATTGCAATATCAGTGATTTCATGTTCCAGAGGATCAACAGACGACGCTTCTGCCTACATTATTATAAAAGATCAGTTACTCGGGAAGCATATATACGTGCAAGATCAGCCTAAAGATCATGATAGCTTTAGATATTTTTTTCCTTTAAGAAATAAGCACACATCAATGAACCATGTCTGTATGACTAACTTAAATTGGAAATTTGAGTGAACATTACGAGTTAAAAGGATAAAAGGATCTTACTTCATCATGACAGGTTTCCAACGGGTTTGTACTGTTGTCAAAATTTAGTTCCCCCACTTGAGCCAAACTGCAATTTACCGATTGCACTACAGCTTCCGCTTGCTTTAAAAGACATGCAAGCTCATCAACTACAACCTTTGCTGCAATTAAATATCAGCATTTCATGATCTGAACTCCAAATCCAATTTGAAAATCACCTAATTGTTCACTTATCGTAAAAACTGTAAATGAAATTATTCTATGCAGGGTAATTCGAATAACAAACAAACCAATAGTAGCGCCATATAAGCTCTGAGGAAAACCCAGATTAACATCTTTGCATATAGCAGTAATGTGACTGTGGTCACACTCTTATACAACCTTCTCTAAAACTGAATATATGATGCCCCATACGTGTTCCAAATCAAGAGACTTTATTTGGTTTCATAAGTTGAATCAACCTTTTTATTCCTAACATGTTAATCTTAACGCAAGCCAATGTGTGTGGCATGTGCTGCTGAAGAAGACACCGCTTAACATACTTCTATTAGCCATACACAGTGGCAGAGTTAGAATTTTTAATAAGGGGGTTCGAAATCTGGAAAAATAGACACACGAAGTAGCCGAAGGGGGTTCGACATCTACTATATATACCTAAAAAAATATTTTAACCATGTATAAATAATATAATTTTCCGCCAAAGGGAGTTCTCATTGTAAGGTGGCCCCACCACTGGCCATACATAGATGACATTCTAGATCTCACAGGCAAAATTAACCATGTATTAGCATCTATAATTAACTTGGTGCGTTGGATCAGAAGTTTGCCAATCACTTCTTTGCTAGTTAGCTTAGTACAATTCAGACTTCCCCACCTATCCTACAATAGGGATTAATTAATCCCATCAAAATTCTCAGATGAAGAATTAGCAAGATAAAGCCATAAAAGCAAACGTACCAGAAACTTCTCCTAAACTAACTATGTCCCAGCAACTATCTTGTGGTGTGTATGTGGTCGGAAAGGGACCGTAAGCGTTTTCATGGCATCACAACTTCAACCTACTCCCTCAAAACTAGATGCTTAGAAAGCCTATAGTTGGAACTACCTCACCCATGTTAATAGCGTTGACTACATTTTGGATTCTGTTAGCTCCATGACTTAAGAGCATAGAATGGATATACTCTGGTAGTGAAATTTCTTGCTACTGTCCAGGTAAAGTAACAACATAAAGATGATATAGGAAAAAATTAATTCAAGACAGGGAATACCTTCATTTACATGATTCTGAAGTCCAAGGTGGCTTGTATGTACTTCTGTGCAGAAGAAAACCCAAGTTGTGAAGAGAAATAACACCAAAACAAATCCAAGGAAAGAAATTGGAAACAAAAAGGGGAAATTCGACTGGACTAGATGTGAAGACAGTAACAGCAACATAAATCAAATCATTAAGACAATTTTCCACGCCTCTTGTTAATATATACTATATAGATATGTGAAAGATTTGTACCAAGATGTTTAAACAGTCTACTATATGGAAATGATATAAGCGAAACATAATTATAAAACCTAAACGCTGGAAGCGAAAAATAAAGATCTAATACATTACTAAACACTCAAACTTGTCCTCAACTGGCTAGTAAGTATTTCAACTTTGAGTATTGACACCTCAACTCATCTCCACTGTGTCAATTGAACACTCCATCTGATAAGATGATCATCTAGAAACCTCCAAAATTTATGTTCCAGGTGTTCACGACACAATGGAGACGAGTTGAAGTGTTTAGTTGCCAATTGCCACCCAGTTAAGTGTCTAGTTATGCAATCTCAAAGTTGAACTACTACTTACTTGCCCGTTGAGGCCAAGTTTGAGTGTTTTTACGTATTATGCCAAAAAGAAATGACGAACCCTCTCCCCTTCCTCTTTTTTTTCGTTTCAAGCATGGACCTTAACTTACCGAACTGGCTTAGTAAAGTAGAAATCATTAGCTATCAACTATTCATAGTCAACAGTGGAAGAGGGTCATCGATTCTCCCGAGAGGTCACAATTGCCGCGAGCAAAGATATTAATGACGAGGAAGGCTTTTTTGTTATGCTACTAATCAGGTATGCAATCAATGCAAATAACTCAAATTATCATAAAAAACAAGAGAAAAATTCTACAGCATCTTGTAAACTTACTCTGAAAAGCACCACCTCATATAATTCCTTCACATTAACTGTTCTTTTATATAGATAAATTCAAGATTTACGGAACACTTACACTTGGACATATTGTGTACAGAATCATGAGCATTCCTACATCCAGCTTCTATATAGGAGGAAAGCCTCTTGCTTTCATTATCTCTAATGATATGCTTGACCAATTCAGAATTCTTTTCAATTGGTTGACGCCGAAGATACTCTGACAAAAGCAGGCAAAATAAGCTATATTCATTATAGAGTATACAAAACATTAATTTTACTCTAGTAGTAGATTCATTCAAATGGATGCTACAACACTCACCGAGTCCTTGCTGAAATCCAACTAGTAATCTACTTCCCACTTCCACTAATTCATCAAACTTTGTAATCCTGAAATATAGAGAGAACTAACTTAGTGTGATACTTTGCAGAATTGTTCACCATTTTCAAATTACAACAAAAAACCCCGTGTATCCAGACCTTACCACTACCTCGCGGAACAATTTTCAAACAAATCCTACATGCCAACCCATGTTAACAGTGTGAATTCTTTACTATCTGTTTAAACCCGAAAATCACATTCATTATTTATTTTTTTAATTGTATATATAGCAGATGATGAACCCGTTAGCTGAGAATTCTGCAAAAACTACATTTTTAAAAATTTACAGAAAGTTCAAATCGGACATTTATCCATCACAAAATTCGAATTAAAATACATACAAATGTTGTTTGCTCGTGTAAATTGAATTGAAATAAATTATAAAAGTAAGGAAGAACGAAGCAAATAATTTCTTGACTAAGAAAAAAAAAACATAAACAAAATCACGGTAGTCAGAGTTGTGTATAAACCTAAGCATAAAATCTGAAAAAGTATGAAAAATCTTCTCTTTGGATTTATACAAGGTACGGTCATCTTCTATTTCCATGGCGAAGTGAACGGAAAACACTCTTTCACCGGCAATGGCTTCCGCCTGAAAGGTTATCGGCGGCGATTTTGGTCTGTTTACTTCTTTAAGGAGTTTTTAACCAAAATGTGAGCACATTTAGTCCAAAGTAACAAAAAAATACTCACTTCCCACAGTAAACTAATTTGGAAACGTCATAAATGGTCCTGAACTATTGACACAGGTTTAAAATAGCCCTTAATTATACACTTATCGATTTTAGATCTTTAACTAATACACTTATTGATTTTTAGTCCCGTAACTAAAATTGTAAGTGTATAGTTAAAGGATCAAATCTGATAAGGTTTGGGATAGTTTAAAGGACTAAATTCGCTAAGTATATAGTTAAGAGACTATTTAGACCTACTCCAATAATTCAGGAACCATTTATGACATTTTCTTGAAAACTAACACACATATAACTATAGGTGACAAATATGTAGATTGAGCTAAATTTGGACGGATTAAGATAGGTAGAGTTAATAAATTAGCGAATTATTAATTTGTTCAAAAATTACTTGGACTGAAATGGACTATGCATTCATAACTCAACTTGTCTAACTCTCATTAAGTTTTAATTGTTCTATTTAGTTTTTATAACCTTTTTAATGTCTTGTAAAGTTATTACTTTTTATTATTATAACTATATATAACATATTAAATAAAATAAAAAAATTGAAACTATTTTGACAAAATTTCTTATGAAATGCTAGATATGAGCCCAAAGTTTAATGGATTGAAATAAGCTAATTTATAATCAATCAAAATTTAAACAGATCTAATGAATTACGATTTTATACACTGATTTTACCACTTTTACATATATATGAAGTTGAACTTAGATATAATAAGATTTAGTGGCGAAAACTACGGCCGGTATTGAAATTGAACTTAAGTGTCATAAAATTTTCAGTTGCGCAAATAATTCTATACTGAGGTGTTGTTGAAAGTTTGGTACGATTCAAGCAAATTGGGGTCTCAACTCGATTATCATATTATTTGTTATTGCTATTGTTTTCTTCTCCATTGTTTTCCGATATGACTTCTTTACTACTATATTTACCTTACATACTTGATTTTTGATATTCATTACTAGGGCTGAAGATCTACCGAAAAAAATCTTTCTACCTTCACAAGAATAAGTTGCGTACACAACACCCTCTTCAGACCCCACTTATGAAGTTACACTGAGTGTGTTATTAGGGGCGTATCTAGAGGGGGTGCTGTGGGTTCACGTGAACTCATGCTCTCCTCTCTAGATCATATATAGTAGTGTTATATTTTTTATAAAATATTTAAATATAGATGTGTGAACCCACATTCAAAGTATCATATAATAATACGATGATGATTGGATGCACCCCTCTAAGTGAGGATATAAACTTAAATCTTATATCTATCTTGTCTTATACTAACACCTCTCTAAGTGGTTATTGGTTACACTTTTGGCGTTTCAACTAATTAATCTTCTATTTTTTTCCTTTAATCTTTCAAAATTTTCAAGTGCGTTACATTGAAAATTCCTAAAAAAATTAGCATTGTAAATTTTTTATATAATTAAATTAAATGTGTATATTAAAATTTAAAACTAGTAGCATTATATGTTTTGGACCTATAATTTTTAAAATTTAATGGTTCATATTAAAAACCTAAAAGTCAAACCGATCAAATTTATATTTAAGATACATTTTTTTTGTAATTGTGCACCCATCTTGCGGAAATCCTGGATACGCCTCTGTGTGTTATCGTTGTCGTTGTAACTCGTATAACTTGTGGTTGGATCGGAATAAACCAATATGAAGTTGCACGAGGAATGCTTCACGCCATTTTTGCTTCAAGTTCTGCAAAGTAAGCTAAAGCTTTTATATCAACACCTGGCCAATGGCCATACTCCTAATAATATACTTTACCCCCAATAATCTTACTTTACCATTACCTTTAGGAGGTGCCAAAGATGCCTCCTCACCTGGAAATGAGCAACTTTCTATCCAACAGTCATTTCACTTCAACCTTAAATTGAAATGTCCTCAAAATTCTCATACCAATAAGATAAAGAAAGAAGAAGAGATTTACTATAGGAGAAAAGAAAAATGAGTTTCTTGATGTCTCTCTTAGGCGGTTTTTTTCTCGCGATGGTATTTTCTGTATCTAATGGAGACCCTTTAGTTCCAGCATTGTGCATATTTGGTGACTCTGTAGTTGATGTTGGAAACAATAACAACTTAAGCACTCTCATCAAGGCAAATTTTCCACCTTATGGAAGAGATTTTGTTACCCATAAACCTACCGGAAGGTTCTGCAATGGAAAGCTGGCCACAGACTTCACTGGTAATATCTAAAACATTTCAATAATTGTCTCCGCAAAAGAAAGTAAATGTCCTCTATTGTTTCTCATGCATGCATGTTTTTATCCACAGCTGAATATCTTGGATTCACTTCATACCCACCGGCTTACCTGAGCCGAGAAGCTAGAGGGAAAAGAGTTCTTACTGGTGTCAACTTTGCCTCTGCTGCTTCTGGTTATTATGAAAGGACTGCTCGACTGTTTGTAAGTACTCGAATATGTCTGAGAATAGAAATCAGTCGATTTTTAGAGGATGACTAACTTGGAAATGTCATGGTTTTTGCAGCGTGCTCTGACATTGACACATCAACTTAAATATTACAAGTTGTGGCAAAGGAAAGTAGTGAATCTGGTAGGGAGGACCAACGCTACTAACATTTTCTCAAGAGGAATACATCTTATAAGTGCAGGAAGCAGTGATTTCATTCAAAACTACTATATAAATCCACTACTCAACAGAGTCTACTCACCTGATCAGTTCTCAGATATCCTCATGAAGTCTTACTCTACATTCATTCAGGTCCAGCTTCCTCTTCTGTGTACTAATCGTTACCGCTTCTTCAACTGTTACCATAAACTATTTCTTAAATCCGAGCAACCTGCACGGAACTAAAATTTACTACGTACGATAGTAAGAGCCCTGGAAAATAAATTTAAGTTCCAACTCTTATTTGACAAACGGGAGCAAGCAAGCCCATGCACGAATCATAATAAGCACTTATCAAATTACAGAAAATTAGGATTGTTACAGGATGTACAAGGATGGCATACACTTGACCACCAGGTAGACATATCCTGAAACTAAGAAATAAGATCAAGCTGTATTTATATATCACAAACTAAGAAATATTATGTGTATTCATTTATACACAAGCCAATCAGTATGTTAATATCAGCAGCGATCAATGTACAGAACCTCTATGATCTGGGAGCAAGGAGGATTGGGGTTACAACTCTGCCACCAACTGGTTGTTTGCCAGCTGCCATTACTTTGTTCGGCAGAGGAACCAACGAGTGTGTTGCAAAACTGAACAAAGATGCTATCTCTTTCAACAAGAAGCTAAACAGGACATCTCAAAAGTTAAAGAGCAAGCTTCCTGGCATCAAGCTTGTAGTCTTCGACATCTACCAACCTCTCTTTGATCTGATCACAAAACCTGCAGAAAGTGGTAACATGCTGAGACTTTTTCTTCCTTCTCCTTTCCTACCTTTATTCTCAAACTCACTAATCCTTCAAAAGTATTGAAAGCACAAACATGTACAGAATTTTATTGTCAATTTTTATTAAAAAAATTGTCTCATATCTTGAAACTTGACATAGGAAGAAATGTAAATTTCTAAAATGGGTTTCCTGCTACTGTACTAAAATCAAAAAGGTGAATTAGGAAATGTCCCCTTCTTGATCCATTTTTTCTGATAATATTCCTATTTTCCAGGATTTTTCGAAGCAAGAAAGGCTTGCTGCGGGACTGGTACACTAGAAACATCATTCCTTTGTAATGCCAGGTCCATTGGAACATGCTCCAATGCTACAAATTATGTCTTCTGGGATGGATTTCATCCCTCACAATCGGCAAATGAGAAGTTAGCTCAAAGTCTGTTGGAACAGGGTTTTGACCTCATATCTTAAAGCCTCAATGCTGCAGAACGGTCGACTTTGTATGATAATGTTTATTACTTTCGAACTTGAAAGAGGCTTTAGTCAGTCTTAGTTCATACAAGGGCTTAAGTATATTTCAAATGATAGCAGTTACAGCAAGTACAAAATGTCTGACAGCTTTCCCAGCTTGGGAATATGTTTTTCGGTATTTGATGTACTGTCAAATGAAAGTTAACTGAAAGAACAGTATTCTGTAAGTCTTTTGAGTCATCCCATGAGATGAGCTCTATTCAACACTAAATATTCTACTTGATTTCCTACCCATAATTTATTTATTTATTTTTAAAAAAGGAAGACCTGTTTAAATTAAATTAAGTTATAAGTATTTCCATTTGTCATAAAAAAAAAATTAAAAATCAATCTTCTGGTATCTTCTTTCTTTTGGCGGTGGGGAAGGAGAGGGAGTTGATCTTTTGCTAGCTCTGGTGTTCACAAACAAAGAGAAAACTACTTTACCTGCCCAATAGTTATGAAAGTTCGAAACCAGCATTGGAATTGATAGCATATAGAAGCTTTGCTCTCAAGGTATTCTGGCGTTTGTATGTTGGAAGCTGTCAAAGGCAGAAGGAAAAATACAGATTATTGGAATATGTTCGAGTTAAAAGAGATCTTGTTGTTGAAAGCTACCTTGATTTTCAATTTGACAAAATATGAGTTGGATTAGGTCCATTCAATGCCTCAAACTTAACGTAGTTTAATTTAACTGTACCTTGAGGGTGTTGTAGCAAGTAGACGCTGAAGGGAGCCGATCAACATCCTGTCCCCCGAATGTCGCCAATAGTGGCAAATCACAAGAAACCTATATTTACGAAATTTCATTACTATTAACCACTGGTTATCAAGGCATTCCGTTTAAATTTTGGTCTGTACATTTTCTCTAGTTTTCCTTTCCCTTTCTTTCAAAACTTTTTGGTATTTTATTTGTTTTCATGGCCATCTCCCCCCGCCCTCTTCACCCTAAAAATGAAAAACAACAAGATAAAAAACAGGCCTTTAGAACATAAAGAAGTGCAACAAACATCAGGTAGCCAGAAGAGTAAGATTTTTAACAATGCTGGTGTTGAGTGATTACTGGGAAGACAAGAAGCAAAAACAGCATGTAATCAATAAAAGTATGTACGAGGAGCCACTTTAGAAAACTCACACACAAGAACAAGCACATCATGCCGATAAATGCCAGAAAGTTACTGAAAATGTGTTAATTAAGTTGTTTAGGATATTAATTTAAGAAAAAAGGAATATTCTTGCCCATTGTTAGTTTAAAGAAAACAGCATGACACATAATGTGGCCATATCAAGTTAAGCATTTGTTTCCTTTTATAATTTGATTATTTTATAAAATTTGGTTTCTTGTTAGGGAAGGGCATTTCTGATTAGTTTTAGTTTGTTCTTATTAGAGTGGGACAATCTACAAGAGTTTTCTCTGCACAACCTCCTCAAACAACTGAGAAACATGGAAATAAAAGATTGTAAAAAAAAAAGACAGCCTGGTGCACTAAGCTCCTGCTAAGTGCAGGGTCCTGAGAAGAGCAAGACCACAAGGGTATATTGAACGCAGCCTTACCTTGCATTTCTGCAAGGAAATGACAGATTGTATCCATACTTTCACCAAAATCAAGACTGCCTCCTTTCAGCCTCCATAAGGCATAAGATACCAAAATACTGAATGAGTCTGAACTCATCCAGACATCTACATATGACGATGCACTATTTAAAGCTTCAAACCTCAGCCACATTTGCACCTCTGCAACACTGTCACTGTCAGCCAGTGGCTTGCAGGAGAAAGTTTGTATCCCAGCAGTAACACATTAGGGTTGAACTCGATTAGGAGACATGGGTCTTGTTCAGTTCCACACAAATTTCCAATCTACGGAGAAGATAAAATCTGGTTGTTTGCCCCAAATTCCTGTTTCTTTATGAGGATTTTGCAGAATTTTTTTAAAAGACGCAAAATTGATAAGAATTATCTATCCTGCATTTTCCATCCAAAGTGAAACACTGAAGCCGGTTTACCAATAAATGAGATGCCAGTTTCACATCAGCTCACCAACCAATAGAAACTTTCCCTGTGCTCCTATTTTCCGGGTTCTTTCAGCAGCTTAACTCTCAATAATTTTACCCCCTTGTTATACTTTCACCATTGTCGGTTGACCATTTTGAATTAACACTGCCTATTTACCACTTCACCCAACATCCAGAAAAAAAAAATACGGTGCTCATTATTAACCTTTAGAGCACAAAATCTGGTAATAAAAGCCTTCTCATCTGTTTATCATCTTCATGTGTGCTAGGTGGTTTCGTGATTTGGGGGGAGGGGACAAGAAAGTGCATACCTTGTGAATGGTGAAGGCTGGCTGCAGATATTTGAATCCAAGCAAAGGAGCTCGCGAACAACTTGTCACAAACTTAAGCAGCAAACACCGTTCTTTTGGTTCAAAACTCGCAAATACCTAAACCACAAGAACAATTAGTTAGAAATGTTTAATTGTCTTCAATGGTTTATTCTCCTACTCTAACACTTGACACCACATACATATGACTAGATAACACCAAACAATAAAAAGATCTTTGCTTAGACCAAGTTCCTTCTGTCGAGAGATGTTTGTTTGAGACGGTTCAAGTAGACAATGATGGATATCACATTTGAAGTTTCTTAACATAAAAAGAAAAAGAGAAGGAGAGGGATAATTCATGCATACCTCCCAAAAGAGTTTAACTGTCCGACTTCCTTCGGTGTAACCTCCAGTATAGCGTGTATTCTTCCTTAAATCATCAATGTCAATATCATGGTTTCCCCCTGAAAGCAACTGGATAAAGATTTAGATTAGCTGAAATGAAAGCGTGCAGTCCAGCAAAGAAAAGCCTTTGTAATTCATGTGGCTTGCAACTTATTCTCATACCACATAAAAGCATATGCACTCTATCTAATTTATTTATGCCTTCCATTCTATTGTCTGCATGTCATGTCAGTTCCTTAATTTTAAAGAAATGTGGAGAACCAGATAAGATAAAACAAAAATTGCAGAGGTATTGCCGATACATTCAACATTTACAAGCCAATCGTTGATTCGAATAAGCAAAGAGATAAGGAAGTCTAAAACTAGCATGGAAAGAACAAGGAAAGATCAGTTGATGGTAGAATCTCATACCCCATGAGGAATACAGTAACATTCTATGGATTGATAGTAGGATGACAGAGTAAGCACATACATAACTCTCTTTTGCCTACACATATAGCAACTACATGCACATGGAAGTATATATGCATCTGTATGAAGCACAAGTCGAAATAGAGAAGCATCTGCCTCTATTTTGCAAGAAACAATAAAATCACAGGGTATGCAATCAAAATCTATGTTACATTAGCAGAGACATGGTTATGCATCCAATACAACTTCAGGACTATTCCTTACAGGTGGATTTCATTTAGCAGGTTTTATTTGTGTTTTGAAGGATCCAAACTCATACCCATATCAGACCTGTTTGATGTAATTAAATTAAGTCAAATGAAGAGTCCATGTAACATAGATTTTGATCTACTAACCACCTCGTAGGTCAAGCTTTACATGAAAACTCAGGCTATAACCTGCTACAGTATATGTGGAAGGGGTAAACAATAGGGAAAGAAAATTGTACACAGAGCTACTAAAACTGAAACACAAACTGCTAAAATATGCACCAACGGAATTACCTGATTAAATTCACTTGCATTAAACAACTTTAACCAGGAAGGGGATATAAGGTCCGTCAGTCCTCTATAAAATGCATTTGAGAAAGGAAGTATCTGCCATTAAGAGCTGGAAACAATAAGTCACCAATACCAGCAAAATGTGGATCTCAAAGTAGGAGCACAAGTATCGATACCTGCCGATTTAATTTAAAATCTGCCATTGCATGAACATATTGCAACATATTTTCTTTTGTTACAGAAATATCCTTGCCACCAGGTTTAAGCTCAATAACAATGTGTTTCCCCAATGACTCCTCAGTAACTGTAAAATCCAATGCGAGGTCCTTGACATCACCATCATAGTGCTGCATAGACCGAAACCAAATATAAGTCTTCTGCATAGTTCCATTAAAATTGGATATAGATATATAGAGGCTTGGGGTTGTTGATTATGTAAGATTGAAACTTTATTACTGTCCTCATTAGATAACTTCTTTTGTTTTTATAATGGTCATAACTTTTTTTTTTTTTGAGAATGGTAACATTACTGTCCTAGTTAGATAATTATCACTAATATAAGTACAAATAGGTGTGTCTATATTCCATATTAATCAAATCACTAATACATTTTTATCCTTAATTTTTCATAAATTATTGGAGCCATAACGATCTTAGAAGAGACGACTTCTTCGATTGGTAACGATATTATAAGAGACCTAAGTAACTTCAGCTATCTACTGCAGCCCTCTTACTTCCCGATATAGTTCCAGCAGCACCATTCATCTTAAATTCAAATGCCTTCTTCAGCGAGTGTTCTGGAAACACCACTCCTCTTATCAGTTACGAGCCCTGCAGTGTCACCTCTTTCCACCCATTATTTCGCCACTATATTAAGCAACTGTTGTAATTTTCTGATAGCCAGAACCTTTTTGCAACTTTTCTTTAGGCAATTCTCGAAAACATGGAATTCACTTATTGAAAGATTGACAGCTTATGTAGCAAATTACACTAAGTTCCTTCAGTTTCAAACACTTAAACAATCGTCTCCACAATTATTATATGACATTCAAATCAGTAATATATTTCTTGTGTTTCCCAGTCCTCCACTCTGATCTAAAATCATTAACTCAGGAGCTTACTATCACCTTTCTGGTAACAATTCTTTTTTTCTTGACAAGTCTCTGGTAATAACTTTTTTCTATGCTATTTCTTCATCAATAAATCAATATGGCATCAGAGTAAGTAGAGACAATTTACACAATTACAAAAGTGGGCACATTTATTTTATCATTTTAGGTTTCCAACATGTTCCATCACATGCAGGGTTAATTCTTTTTTCTTCACCCAAACACATGAAAATATTTCCTGACCAGTGACGGTGAAACTTGAACCTCCAAAATCTCAAGGTGCTTTAATTTGAAAACTTAACAGGAAGGAAGAAAGAGATTATTAAGCGCTGAAAAGGCACTTAAGAACAAAATAAAT
>JAJOOR010014440.1:0-19409 GCA_036250505.1 Solanum acaule | reverse complement strand
AAATGTGGTACTGCAGTGGATCATGGTGTAGTTGTTGCTGGATATGGTACTGAGAATGGCATGGATTATTGGATCGTTAGGAACTCATGGGGAGCTAACTGGGGAGAGAAGGGCTACCTCAGAGTCCAACGTAACGTTGCCAGGTCTAGTGGTTTGTGTGGTTTAGCCATAGAGCCTTCATATCCAGTAAAGACAGGCGCAAATCCTCCTAAACCCACTCCATCTCCTCCATCTCCAGTCAAGCCACCTACCGAGTGTGATGAATATTCTCAATGCCCTGTCGGCACCACTTGCTGCTGTATCCTTCAGTTCCATAATTCTTGCTTCTCTTGGGGATGCTGCCCACTTGAAGGAGCCACTTGCTGTGAAGACCACTACAGTTGCTGCCCACACGACTATCCTGTCTGCAATGTTCGTCAAGGCACCTGCTCAATGGTAAGTAATTTGAATTTGTCAATTCTACAAAGGAGTTTCAACTCTCCTATACACAGACAACGTAAAGAATTTGGACCAGAGTTTTTTCTCTACTTACTCTATTGCTTTTGTTGATACAGAGCAAGGGCAACCCACTGGGAGTGAAGGCAATGAAGCGCATTCTTGCACAACCTATTGGGGCCTTCGGAAATGGAAGAAAGAAGAGCAGTTTTTGAATTCTACAAGCACCAATACAGTGGAATGAGGTGAAAGAGCAGCGCCAACAGAGGACGTGAATTGGTACATTGATTAACAAACCTCATTTTCCAGCAGAAAGGTGTAGAGACAGATAAATGCATTATCAAGATTACAAGATGTTGATTAATGATTTGTATATATTGCTTCTTTATTGAAGAAGGATGACTGTTCTACTTTGTCTAATTATTCGGTACATAGTCCTTGTTTCTTATTATGAAGACTCCAAGTAATGCTTTTTATTCTTCCATTGGTACTTGGTTTCAACAATAATAATAAAAAAGACCATCTTCTGTACCTTTCAGTTACCTCTTTTGTTTTGTCCCACCATGTTTACGTACACCAATGTTGAAGGTTCCAATTTCAAATTTAAATTAAAAAATTAGGTTTTGCAGTTACTTTCTTTTAACATTGACACAAATTTATTTCACATAATTATGACAAAACCCTCTAAACTTTTGGCTCATAACATCCCCAAAGTCGGACAATCAAAATGTAGTTGAAAGTTGTTTATCATTGGTGACCAATATACTCAAAAATCATGTTTAATTGGTAATATATCTCTCATTAAAGGTTGAAAGATTATCAAAACTCATATTATTTTAAATAAATCAAAATTATTGTTGGACTCTTAACGATTTAATTATCTCTTTTTTCTCCGTGAATAATTGGCTTCTCACTCTGAGTACTTAAATTTTTACTAAATAACACTAAGTTTTAAAGTATTATTGTATTTTTTTTCGAAGTGTCTTATTCTTTGTTACGTTATCACCAAATATATTATGTGAAATGTTTTGTTTTGATTAATATGTTGTTATATATCAAGAATATTACATTAGACAATTACAAATTAAATAAAAAAGATATATAAAAAAAAGAATTAAACGCGTCATAAACCTTTGATCATATTAACCAATTTTATTTGTCTTCATCTCATTAAAGAAATCTCCATCAATTAAAAAAGGGAACTTGCAGAAATTTCATTAGTCTAGTTGCTAATTACTTAGATACACTTTAATTTACTATATTACATATCTTATCAGACTTCGGTGCCTCCAGATACATGGATCTCGAATACATGAGGTCAAATGTAGGTGTAATTTGTTCTAGATACATTGTATCCAAGTGGATTCACATGTATCTGAAATATATAGCAAATCTCCTCCGCCTCTCTCTCTTCTCGCTTGCCACTATCCCATGCATCTGGTATCCCAAATATATGTGAATCACTCCAGATACATATATATATGTATCTTGTGTGTATAGAGAGTGATTTACATGTATGCTTGACAAATAGAATTCTAAAAATTGCATTAGCATAGAGCAAAAATTTTCATATGTATCTCTGAATTAACCAAAAATCAATAATTTAATTATTGTACAAAATAGTAAAATAAATAAATCAGTTTAATTAAAGAATATTATAAATTGTTACTTATTGCTCTCTTCTAAATTATACTAATACTAATTTACATGCATTACAAGACCTTATTTTAGTTGACCTTTGTGGCTTATGCAACCTAACAATATCAAAATTCTTTGCTTGTCAACCGCATATAAGTTATAAATTATGATTTAACTTCTTTGCACTAATATTGCAAATATCCTTTCTACTATAAGGTTTTTAAATGTAACTCATAATCCATTAAATTAATAGATTAAAATTAAGAAAAGAAACTACTACTTTTTAGTAAGCTAAATTGCACTAATATATGATATAGTCATCACCATAGGTTATGATAGGATATTTGACGTCCTTCGGCTCTAATAAGAGGTCTCAGATTGAAGTCCTCAAAAATAAAAATAAAATTTCTTTGGAAGAATCATTTCAAGAAATAAATCTTGCAATGCGCAGATTGAAATTTAGTCTTACTCCAATATATATTGAGCATTGAAAAACCCCAAGAAAAAAGATATATTCATAAAATACCTCTCTTTCTATTCCAAAAAAGTGTCAGCTTAGCAGAAATCACGTTCATTAAAAAACTAATACATAGTACATACAATATGTTATTTACCAAATCAATTTAATAATGTTTCTTGAGAATTAAACGCTATTAAGAGAAACAGAACATAAGACTATAGTAAAAAATAATATACAATTTTTTTTCCCTTTGAATTTCTCAAATAACATTTATTTTGGGATGATTTTTTTTTTTTAACGCCACTTATTTTGAGAATAAAAAATAAAATAAAATTGTGGGGACCAAAAATTGCCCCAACCTAGAAGGCTGCCAACTAACTATAACCTTTACTAACAATTCTTCTTCTTGAAATTTGTACCCTTTTAAGAATTAAATCCCAGAAATCCCATTTAGATTTGTCCAAAAAAAAAAATACTTCAAATCATTATCTGATTTTTGTATTAGGGCACAAACCAGAAGAGTTGTTGATTAGATAAAAAAAAATGGTGGAATTAAAGTTTCTTGGAATGGACTTTGGTTGTGCACTTGGATCTCTCAGTAATGGTCAATTCCCAGAAAAAGATTGTTTGCTTCCCTTAATTTCAAAGCTTCTTGGTTATGCAATTGTTGCTGCCTCCACCACTGTTAAACTTCCTCAGGTTATTTCCCTTAATCCATGTTAAAAATTGAGTCTTTTTATGTATTAATTGAGAGTTGTTGTGATGGTAGTATTGAATTAGCTGAATTTTGGATCCAGTTAAGTAAAGGGTGTTTCTTAATTACTATGGGTTTTTGATTAGATATATAAATTCTTACTTTCATGTTATAGTCCTTTGGTTAAAAATACTAGGCGATTTCTTCCATCTGTCATGGCCGTGGTGGACAGAGTTATCTTGTACATGTTGCTTGTTGCTGTGAGATGGAAGGTATCACGTGTAATTAGTTGAGGTGCGCAAAAGTTGATCCTGATACCACGGTTATAAAAAAAGGGTCTTTATGTATTAGTTGAGTGTTGTGATAGTAGGATTGAATTAGCTCAGCTTTGGATCCAGTTGAGTAATGGATTTCTTAAATACTATGGGTTTTTGATTAGGTATATAAATTTTTACTTTCATGTTTATAGTCCTTTGGTTAAACTTTCTCAGGTAATTTCTTGTTTAGCCCTGTAAAAATGGAGTCTTTATGTATGAATTGAGTGTTGTCGTTATAGTAGTATTGAATTAGCTAAATTTTGGATCCAGTTGAGTGATGGGTATTTCTTAATTACTATGGGTTGATAATCAATATGTGTTAATTGAGTCTTATTGTGGTGATAGTATTGAATTAGCTCAATTTGGGATCCAGTTAAGTTATTGGTCTATCTTGAATATTCTGGATTGATAATCAAATATATAAACTTTTACTTTCATGTTATAGCGCATTGGTTAGACTTCCAAAGGCTATCTTTGCTAAGCCCGGTAAAGCTTGAGGCTTTTATGTGTTGATTGAGTCTTATTGTAGTGGTAGTATTGAATTAGCTCAATTTTGGGATCCAAGTTAAGTAATGGGTGTTTATTTATCACTCTGTGTTTTTAACCAAATATTCTTCAATATGTATTTCTATTTGTTGCTTCGTTTGTCTGTATCTTGCTATTTTGTTGTCATTTGTTCTTGCAATCCTGCGTCTACCCCACAAAGTAGGGGTAAGGTTTGTGTACATCTACCCTACCCAACCCCACTTATGGGATCACACTGGGTATGTTGTTTTATAACCAAACATATAAACTTTTACTTTCATGTGATAGTGCTTTGGTTGAACTTCCTCAGGCTATTTTCATAAAGCCCTTCAAAGTCCAGTCTTTATGTTTATGAGTATTGTGTGATGGTAGTGTTGAAATATCTCAATTTTGGATCCAGTTAAGCAATGGGTGTTTCTTAGTTACTCTGGGTTGATAACCAAATAGTTGATAAACTTTTATAGTCATGCTATAATCCGTTGATTAAACTTCCTTAGGTTATTTACCTTAAGCCCTTCAAGAATCTAATCATTTTAATTTTATTGAGTCCTGTTGTGACAGATTATTGAATGTGCTTAAATTCAGATCCAGAAAAGTTGTGGATGTTTCGTGAATGCTCTGTGTTAATAACCTGTGTTTAAACTTTTACAGTCATGTACGTTGGTCATTCAATTCAATTGCATCTCTTAGCCTGTTCATCAAATTAATGAATCAACTACATCTCTATCCAGAAAAATTTATGAATCTTCTGTGTCGTTCGCTCTAAGTTCATCTCATTCCATTATTAAATGATTTGTCTCTAGAATTGAAGATTCTATGACCTGTTCCTCATATGGTAAAAGTTCTTCTTGGCGACCCCTTTTGCATTCCTAAGAGGTCTGACATTTCATTAATTGGTTTCTTTTTATGAATGTCTCTTTCTCTTTTCCTTTTTGTTTTTTGGTACTTTTGGGTGGGTTTTTGGCAAGAGAAGTTGTAGGTTGTCAATGGTTATATTAATTTGTTTATGCCATTGACTATAACCCGTAACTGTTTTGGTGATTTTGGGTTAGTTTTAGAAAATTTCTAGGTTTAGATATCCCGTAATTTGCCTTGTGTATGCATTTATTTGGTTGATTCATTCGCTGTAGTGATGACCTCTATTAGGATGTCAATTAGTTTCTTGTCCTTAACTTCTTGCTAATGATTCACAGAAATATGATATTGAACAAGTGCATTCCTTATTGTTTCTGTTCCTCTTGCAGATACTTAAAATTTTGCAACACAAAAGTGTTAGAGGGCTTAGTGTTGTGGCCTTTGAACTCGAACTAATTGGTTATACCATTGCTTTGGCATATTGTCTTCACAAAGGGCTCCCGTTTTCAGCTTTTGGCGAGTACCTTTTTCTTTTGATCCAAGGTACATTTGACATTCCAATAATACATTAACTGGATTTTTTAGTTCCTTTTGCTATATCTTGAGAAACTAGGGCTTTGTAGCTTCTCAAACCTGTATCATTGAGCAGACGGTGGCATGGTGCATTAACTTCAAGCAGCTCTGCCAGAGGCTTTGGTTAATGCTTCTATTGCGATTTTTCATTCACGTATTTTCCTTTCATAGATATTCAAGTGAAGTGTCTACGGATAGGGGAGGGATAAAAATTTCAGTCGGTGGCAGTTTATAATCTCATTTTCATACTTTCATGTGGCTGGTTCAGTTTCTCTAATATCTTGTGCTTTTTTCTTGTTGCAGCTATAATTTTGGTTGCAATTATCTACTATTTTTCTCAACCTTTGGGAATGAAGTCATGGATGAAAGGCTTATTGTATCCTAATTCCAACGTGCGCCATGCACAAATATATAATTGAGCTATTATTTTAGAGAACTCATGTTTATTGGTGTCATTCCTTCTATGAAGTTAGAATCTGCAGTTCCTCCTTATTTGGTAAACAGATATTGTGCTGTAGCTCCAACTGTTTTGGCAGGTCAAATTGATCCCGTTCTTTTCGAGGCCTTATATGTAAGTTATAGCCTTAAACTTTGATATGTTTTCCTATATCTGTTTGTTTTGTGGGATAAAGTATTGCAAAAGATTTACATTTCTCTTCATTTAAGGGAGTCCAATTGAACACTTTACCATTGCTCATGCTTGTCTGAAAATTATGAGAAATTAGAAAAGTGATTGGGACGTAACAGAAATAATTTTAAGAATGATCGAAAAAGTCTCTGGAATATTGATCTAGTATAGGGTGGTGGCTCTAAGGCAGACTAGTATAGGTACAATGCAATCAGAATAGTCACCGGTAGAGAATAGTGTGCAGAAAGTTAAACTTAACTGCATTTTGTTGTTATGTTTTTGCCGTAACCAATCTCCTCTCTGTTTCTCACATCGCCGTGAATTTTCCCAGCCATCGTCCTGCACCTTTCTCCGTCAAATTTCACCTCTCAATCCCTTTTTTCATTTTGTCTCTCTCTCTCTCTCTGAATACCCAATTAAAAATTTGAACCAAAATTTAAAATAAAGAAATTGAAATATGTACTTGTTGGAGTTTCCAATCTTGCCGGATAATAGATGGTCGGCAAAAAAGTGAGCAATTGGAGGCAATGTAAAAGGAGAGACTAAAAGTTTGAAAGTTATAAATAAATAAATTATGGAGATGGAGAAATCTGTTAGGGGATGATGAAAAGGTGATGGAAGAATGGGATAATAGGTATGGAAAGTTTCTGGGGAGAGAAGATTATAAAAATAAAATTGAAGTGACAAATACACGTGCCAAGCGGATGTATTACACCACTTAACAAAAAATTGGTCATGACACTTTAGGTGGTATTATTCCATTTTTAAAAAGTTCAGGGGGTATTAGAACCCGTAAAAATTAAGTGTGTAGTTGAAAATATGATCGTAGTTTAGGGGGATTCTATGCCTTTTTTCCATGTGATGGCTTCTAATATTGGATAATATATCGAGTCAATGGGTGAATATAGTCTTTTACACATTGAATTGAAGAAAATGACCCTCCAAAGATATCTTGTGTTATTTCATACTCTTATCAGTAAAAACAAATCTCTTGTCAAAAGACATAAAACTAAAATAAATCTGTAAAGGCTACAAAACCAATTGATTCTAATATATCTGATCTAACAGTCTTAACTAAATTATATTTCTTCAGGCTTCCCAACATGCAATCTTTCTTTGTGCAAGGATTCCGCAGATATGGAAGAACTTTAAGGTACACATTTACGCCATGATGATTCTCATTTTCATGGTGCTGTTGGTATATGTTTGAAGTAACCTGGTTTATTTACTATGTTCTGAAATAATGAATTCATTTACCTATTATGGCTGGTCATATGTATGAAATCCGTCCTCATTTATTTGACTTCTTTCCGAGATTGTTTTGCGGCTTCATCTATAATGTTCACTTGCTTTCCTTGTTTCCACTTTATTTTATACCTTTTTTCTACTGCCTTTATTTGAGCAGAGCAAAAGTACTGGTGAACTGAGCTTTTTGACCTTCTTTATGAACTTCACCGGTTCCATGGGTAAGTTAACTCTGACTATGAACTTCAGCCTGCGGATTTTCTGATACCAAAATGGAGTTCTCATATCCTTTACCTTTATACGTTGCAGTTAGAGTTTTTACCAGCCTCCAGGAAAAAGCTCCCATGAGTGGTAAACTCTCTTACTTTGTGTGATCTGTACCTTTATATGATCTTTCAGACTCCCGAAATTCGGAAGGATCGGTACCTTATTCGTTTCAAACTTATAAGCCGACACATTCTTTGTCCTAACCTAATTTTGTCAAATGTGTGTAATGATTAGAATACTTTCTGGTTTCGTGGGAGTTATGTTACCCACAGTGTGACTGCTATCTAGTTTATTGTCTGCAGTTCTAGTTGAGTATGTGATTATAGCTCATTTTTCCCAGATAAAACATCTTTAAATTTTTTTTATTGTTGTCTTTATGATATTTACGAGAACAATGGAACGTTCCCTTTTTAGTTCCTTCTTACAGATATGGCTCATAGCATCCCCTCCTTCTTGGGCTTAGAAGTTACTGTTATCGTTTCACCATCTAGGATGTCAATTTTACCTACTACAAATAGCTACCATCCCTATCTTGGACCCCAGCGTCAACGTTTCCATTCTTTTTTGTTTTCCATTATTCAATTTCTTGGTAGGAATATCTATAAATGATTTTCATATTTGATAGTAGATCATGACCGTTTGAAATGAGGCCGATTTTCATCCCTGCTCGACAGGTGCCTGAACGAAATTCTTCTTTGGTGAAGATTTCTGCATTAGAAAGGATGTCTGTAGTTTCTAATTCAGTATGAACTGTCCAGAATTATCTACCGCAAATTTGTTTCTATCATCTTTCGTAATTTCAGCTTTACGTCTATCCTTGTGTGCTCATTGTAATTTTACCAGTCCAGCCCTTTTAACTCTCCAAGTTCCCTTGATTTATTTGCAGTTGCCTTGGGATCTGTGATCGGTGTACTGATGAACGGTACCATCTTGAGTCAAATTATCATATACCAAAAGCCAATACCTCAGAAAGGGAAGAAGAAAGATTAGAAGTTTCAGCACGTCGTGCTGCACCTGGAGCTCATTGTCATGATCGTCGAGCACATAATTCATCCATATACTATATACCCTGAGAATCTGTCATAGTTTTCTCTTATTTCAAAATTTGGATTGATCCATCAGTTCCAGAATTTTTCATTTTAACATTTACCATAGTCTCAGTATGGTATTTTTATTTATTTTTTACCTAAAGTATGCTAACACAGGCGTAACAATTTCTTTTGGTAAAAATATGCTCATTAGAGGACTTCTTGTGTTGAAGTCACCAATATTATTTTTCTAGTCATCATCTGTTGTTATAGTTGTGCAATAGTTGAGGTATGTGTTGTCTCCTTATATAATTTTTTCTTTAATGACAGTGGAGTTTGGGCTAGCTTGCGCCTGCTTTAACAATTCTACTGGGTAGTTTGCTACTGCTCATCAATATCGAGTACTATATAACTCGGGAGCACCATGACTATCCATCGGGTATTTGTTATTTTCACCAGTACAGATATCGGATAACTCTGTGAACTTATGTTGATAAAGGAAATCACTAGTAAGACCATTGAAACTAAATGTGGTGGTTGAGTTTTGCTTTGGGCATTCTCTAATAATGAATGTTTGTGTGCTTCAAATTAAAGAATCCTCTGACAGTACTGTTGGTCAATGTAGTAGCTAGGATATTGGTTTACTAGCATATCATGTTTGTTTATTTGGTGGGAAGCAAGAAAAGGACTGAAATAAATATTTACATATATTAATGGACTGTTGGTTAATTGAGATAAGGGAAAAATAAATAGTACAGGTGTAAATAAAGAGTTTAAGTTTTGTGCACTAACAAAATTAAAAAAAATTATTATTGAAACTACCCACAATTTACCTTTTAAAGGCTACAAGAGGTTTCATCCGAACTCTTTCTCAAAAACTTACATTATATATAAATGGTCAATATGGTGTATAAGCCGTACTTTTGTAGTTCTTACTCTTGATATTTATCGTCATATATTGTTTATTATGTTTTGGTTATCACACTGTTTTATTTTTGTTCATGTTCCTTTCTTATAGGCTTTACATTGTTTTCTTCAATAGTTGTTATGTTTTCTTTGAACTTGGATATACTGCATTTGAATTGAAGGTCTTTCACAAACAGCTTATCTACCTCCACGAAGTAGTGGTAAGATTTGTGTACACTCTATCTTTTCAGATCCCACCTGTTGTGTATATATAGTAAATATTGAATCACTTTGTTGACTTCTTCGTGTATTTACTTCTTTATATTTTAGTAACGTAAAATATCTGACTCCATCACTAGTTGATAGTATATCTTTTTTTTTTTTTTACAAATGTCAATCTATGATCTTATGAGATCAATCATACAAGGTGGTAGTGGATAGTCATGATAGCCAACAAACTCATGCTCACTTGTGTTTTGTATGATACATCTAAATTTTCAAAAGCTAATATGCCTTTTACTTAATTACCTTGACTATGAACCTAGAATTAATGCACCAAACTCATGTTGTAGTTTTGTTCTTTTGTGGACTTTTTATTTTCCAAAAGTTGTTACTATAGTGGACTCTATGATTACCCTCATGCATATTTTAAACTTGAAATTATGAGGACTCGGAGCCTATAGTTTCTTAATAATTAAGATTGACTGAACCTGGCAAACTTGAAAATTGCTCTACTTGTTACGAATCAAGTTCATGATATGTATTATTTGTTTTTGGTCTAGTTGGCCCTCCAAAATACGTCTATCATATGAACTTGAGTCATGACTTATAAAACTTTTTCCGTTTCTCTCCCATTCTGATGTGATGTTTCGTCTAAGGCCTTATTGTCAACCAAATAACTTGTTAGTTTTGCTTGATCCGGCCTCATCAAACCGTCCGCTATAAAAAATGTCACAATTTAAGATCACATTTCTAGAAGTCTTATAGACGTACAAATATAATGGCATGCATATTTATGATCGATCATAAGTTTCAAAATTACTATCTATTTGTTTTTCTTAAGCTTCGTGCCGAATCAAATAATTTTACCTCATAAATTGAAATAAATAGTGTATTTAAATGTCAATTGTTTCTTCTTGAAAAGTTAATACATTGTATGAAGATATTTGAACTCCTAATTGTAGTCATCTATTATTCTACTATTTTCTCTTCCTCCCATACAATATGTATTTGGGAGGAATTAAAACATAAAACAAAAAATAACATCATGTAAAACAAGTAAAGGAGTCAACTAAGATAAAAAATAATAATTCATATTTGACTATGGTGTCGTTCTGAACATGCGATTTCAAATCACAATTTCTAGTTTTGATAATTTTCAAATGACAAGAATTTTCATGTTTATGAATAAAAATACGACATTTAAATTATACATTAATATAAAATTTCAACATCGATTTTGTCTTTGATCCTTTATAATTATTTTTTCTCTCATTGGAGATTGAGCCTCTAAAGGGTGGAAGCTCAAAAGCAAAGGTCAAGAAAAGAATAGAAAGAAAGCAACTTATCACAGCACAATGGGAGCTAGCTCCCAACATATTGATTTAGTTATTATCATGTCTGTTGACTAAATTAAACATATCATATACCAAGAAAAGATGTGCTAGAATGATTTTTAAAAAGATCACAATTCGACTTCAAATTTTAGTGTATATATCATGTCTTAGGTTCGAGTTTTGAATTGAAACTTTTTTTAAAAGACATATTACCTTATTTAATGAACTTACTTGAGGTAAATAGACGTTATTGATTGAATTATAATATCTGTCAATTTTAAACATTGTACCATTAAGATTTGTGGTAAATGATTATATTGAACAAGAGGCTTAGTTCAAATATTGAAAATAAAAATATTTCGGTAGGAAGTGCATTACCCTCATTTAATAGAACATTCGATGCGAAAAGACTTTGTATGTATATCGAAGTGTTGATTAAAAACTCTATTTAAATTAAGAAATTCATTTAAACGTACAAATATCAAATCTCGAACACAATAAACTGCAATATACTAAAATTTAAAACTCATAATACATGAATATTATGTTAGTTACGAGTAATTTAACGATGAAATTTGTGAGAATGATGATGGTAATTGGTAAGAGTAATTCTTTGAAGGCTACATATGTTAGGCATGCAGTGCAACTTTTGGATGTTTCTATTTCTTTCTCTTCTTTTCTTCTCTATCTTTTATTTTTATTTATGGTTTAATCACGCTTTAATCAATAGATATTTTTTATATATAAAAGAAGAGATTCGAAGGTATATATGACTATTCCACCATAGTATAAAGTGTTTTGAAAATATTTTTGAAAAACAATTACTTTAACCCTTTTTCTCCTTTATAAATTATATAACTTATAGTATAAAGAAGTCAAGAATGTGAGAATTAGCAGATGGGGATTTTAATCACTAATCTATATATATTTAGGTGTGTTTGATATTTAGATTAATCAATAATTTTACAATATATTTTCATGAGTAGAAAATATTATCATTCACACTAACACACTCTTAATGTGCTGTCAGTATTTATATCAAATATTTTTTTTTTATTAAAAACATGCGAATTTTCTAATATAGAGGTCCATAAAAAATATGTGATTTTCGAGCTTTCGATGGGCCAATTACCGATGGCCTACCTTAAGAGATTCTCGTATTTTAGTAGTTACATACATAAACATTGGAAAATTTTAATAGGTCATTGATTAATTACTGAACTTTCATTTCGATAGGGTTTGATTGTCCCACCTTATAATCCTCCTCCCTTCCCTTTTCTCCTTCCCATTTCCGACCTCCATTTTCTTTTTTAAAAAATAATATAAAAGTAAAAACACACACAACTATGACACATAAATGAAATAAATATATTTTAAAAAACACATAAATATCTCAATTATGATATATAAATAAAATAAATATTACTCTCTTCGATCCTAAATACTTATCATCCTTATTAAAAACATATACTATAATTTATAATAAGTAATGCGTATAATCGTTTTTTATTATTTCTTTTTAATTTTTCACCCAATATTCATGCAAGTGGTTTCAAACTAACTAAACTTAGATACATTTCTGATCTTCCACATGACATAACAAGTGATCTCAAATTCTTGTAGAAATATTTAATTCTCAATAAAGAGTCGAGAGAAGTGTTGAAAATAGTCCTAAACTTGATGAAAATTTAGAGATGTGTTTGACTCATTTTGTAAGATCGAGAGTGTATTTAACTTTAATTATTCAAGTAAAAAAGTGTTTTTAAGGCTATCAATAGTTTAAAAATGAAACTAATAAATCACGTCGAATTTAAGATTGTTATCCATACTTTTCTCATTTAGGACTCGTTTGGTAGGCGGTATTAAATAGAATAGTCCTTGGATTAAAATTTAATCCATCTAATACATTGTTTGGTTACATTATTTTATTTAATCCATGGATTGCTTATACATTATATATGGTCTTATTTTATCCCCTAGTAAATGGAGGGATAACTAATCCAAGGTTTGTTAAACCTTGGATAAGACCCTAAATGACAAAATTATCCCTTTATTCATTTTCCTAAATTTCTTTTGTAATTTAATTTTCTTTTTATTTATATTGAAATAATTATAAATGTTCTTTTTAATTCTCCAAATTCGTTTAGTGTAATTTAATGATTTCATTAATATTTTTTTATTCAATGCAGTTTGTCGATTAACCACTTGGACTATTTTTTTTTAATAAGCTTTAGCTATTGAACAATATAAGTAGTCTTAAATCTATGTTAAGTTTAAAATATACTTGACCAACAAAAAAAGTGGTATATATATATGTATGTATGTATTTAACTTAACTAGTTAAATGAAATAGAAAATCCTAAAAAAAATATATTGTCCCACAGCAACTTTGATTAATTATTATCCGGGTAAGGGACTTTGGTATAAAATTGTATAAGTATATTTTTAGATCTTCATTTTTGATAAGTTTAAACTCTTTTGTCAACATCCGGTTGCCATATACAATAATTATACATGTTAAAATTTGTAAAAATAAATAAATAAAGATTTAGCATTTTTTTTACTATGAATTTTATTCAATTGTTGCGTAGTATTAAATTCTTGTTATTAATTATTCACAAAAAAGAAAAAAAAAATTGTTTCAATTTATATAACACTCTTTTTCTTTGTTGTTATTTTCTAATTTTTTTTTACTGTAGTGTTATGGTCCGGTTATTTACCTTGACTCAATTACATGAAATAAACAATCTCATAATAACACAAGGGTATAATAGGAAATAATTTTTTTGTAGAGTTTTAAATCAAACACAAGATTAAGTGGGAAACAATGAACCAAACACTTGACAAAAAATAATCTTTGCATTACTAATCCCTGCGTTACTAATCCCTGCATTACTAATCTCTGCGTTATCAATGTTTGTACCAAACGACCCCTTAAAAGCATACCGTATTAGCAGGATCCGAAGAAGGACCACATAGTGCCATAAAATGCCCTCACAAAACGCAATGTTTGTACCAAACGACCCCTTAACAGCATACCGTATTAGCGGGATCCGAAGAAGGACCACATAGTGCCATAAAATGCCCTCACAAGTCCCACGATATAAACACAAACATTTTCCCTACTATATCTCACTCCGCCCAAATCCCCTTCTTCTCTTCTTCCCAAACTCTACAAAAACACAAAAAAAATTTGGCTGAAATGAGCCTATTCATCTTCTATTAGCTTCTTCTTCAACCAAAAAAAGGGAAAAAAAATGAAGTAAATGAAAACCCCAAACATCCCTCTTCTTCACAGAAGAAGAAGATGGCATTTGTATTAGATTCTTTGTGTTGTAAAGATGAGACCTTTCAAGTGTTTGAAGTAAAACCCAAATCAGTGTCTTTGTTAAATCAAGATTTGATATGGGAAAAAGAGGAATTGGAGTCTTTGTTGTCTAAAGAAGAAGAGAATCAAATGTATAATGTTGTAATAAACAACCCATTTTTGTCTGTATTTAGAAAAGAAGCAATTGAATGGATTCTTGAAGGTGTTGATTATCATAATTTCTCTGCTCAAACTGCAATTCTTGCTGTAAACTACCTTGATAGGTTTCTTTTTAGCATACAGTCACAAAGTGAGAAGCAGCCATGGATGAACCAACTTGCTGCTGTGACTTGTCTTTCTTTAGCTGCAAAAATTGAAGAGACCCAAGTGCCTTTACTTCTAGATCTCCAAGTATGTGCTTAGCAAAATCCTCTTTTTTATCATTCATGTCTGGCACTCGCTTTCTGAAACAGCCTCACTACCTCGCGGAGGTAGTGGTAAGGTCTGCGTATATTTTACCCTCCCCGGACCTCTCTTAGTGGGATTTCACTGTGTATATTTGTTGATGATGATGTCTGGTACTCGCTTTCGCTTTGTGAGTGACTAATTTAGTTTTGTGTTGCTTAAAATCATTAAAAAGTGAAATGACTTGGTGTTTGATGCTTGCTTTGTGGGTCTGGTTTGATTAATTCAGATTCGTGAGGTCTAAACTCTAAGTTCATTAAAAAGTAAAGTAACTTGGGATATTTAGGTGGAGGGGACTTATCCATCCCACCAGAACGCTAGATGGTCTTAGAAAGATCCTAACTTTTGTAACAATTTCAATGCTGGGGTTATTGATTTGGGTGTTTACTTGATTTTTTTTGTTTAGGTGGAGGAATCAAGATACTTGTTTGAGCCAAAAACAATTCAGAGAATGGAGATATTGGTACTTTCTACACTCAAGTGGAAGATGAATCCAGTAACCCCATTTTCATTTCTTGATTATTTCTCAAGAAGGCTTGGATTAAATGACCGCATTTGCTTTGAACTTCTAAGGAGATGTGAGAGGGTGCTTTTGTCCACAATTACCGGTAATTACGAATCAGAATTTATCAATAGCTCTTGATAAAGCTAAGGTTGATTTGCTAACTGATTAATTTTTATAACTAGCAGATTGTAGATTTATGTGTTATCTTCCTTCTGCTATGGCTGCTGCTACAATGTTACATGTTATTGATAAGCTAGAGCCTTGCATTGGACAAGAATATCAAGAACAACTTTTGGGTATTCTTGGAATAGTCAAGGTTAGTATGTTTTTATCACTTCATGTCTTAAATTCTAGTTAAATATATCCCCAATTTGTTGTATTAGCTTGTAGTATGCCACTTGAGGGTCTATCCGAAACAACCTCTCTGCTTTCCATGATAGGGGTAAGGTCTGCGTACAGTACACTCTACCCTCTCTAGACCCCACTTGTGGGATTAGACCGACTATGTAGTTGTTAGTACCCCACTTGTGGAATTACGCTGGATATATTTGTTGTTGTTTTTGTTGTACTAGTTGGTAGTTGCGGATCCAATAATGTGTTATTGGTTTGGTAGAACCCTGTGCTTGAGGATCAATGTGCCAACTATAACCCCCTTGTTTTTAGTACTTTCACTGAAATTTGTGTTTGAGCTTCTGGATTTGTTGGCGTGGTTTGGTTTGGTTTGAGAGCCGAGGGGCTCGGGTGAAAATTTGGTTATGCATTTATAAATGAAGTTAGTCGTACATTTCAGAATTCACGACATTTAAATTCTGTTCTGACGGGAATCAAATCGTGTGAAACAGGACAATGTGACAGATTGTTATAAGCTAGTCCAGGAGGTGGCTTCCAACATTGATTTCAACTCAAACAAACGCAAATTTGGTGCATTGCCAGGAAGTCCCATAGGAGTTATGGATGTGTCATTCAGCTCAGATAACTCCAATGACTCGTGGGCGGTGGCTGCATCTGTTTCTTCTTCTCCCGAGCCATCATCAAAGAAGACTAGAACACACGAGCAGGAAAAATGATGTTGCATCTTGCACGAGATGATAAGGAGAGTTTTTTTCCCATACATGGCGAGACTCGACTCTCGAGTAGACAATGCAGCTCCCAGTACCCTTTAAAATCAATCAATGGATTCTCAAAATTTGTCTATGAATTAGTTGCTGGCATTTTATTAGGAGGAAATCAAAATGTTTATGAACAGAGTTGAAAATAATTTCATGTCAAATTCTTCTTTGTATTACTTCATTATCTAGGGGCCATATAAATTGAATTTTTTAAACTCTATATTTTTGCTACTTCCTTTGTCTCATTTTATGTGACACTTTTAAACATTTTGAATTATCAATTATTGTGACTTATAGTACTCTTTACGTAGTTTATAAATATATAAATTTTAGTTCAAAAAAATTAAAGATTTCATGTGCAAATTTTCGATCAAACTTAAACTATTTGACTCTCAAAAAACGAAAAGCGTCACATAAATAGGGACAAAGGACAAAATATATAATTAGGGGAAAGGGTGGATTTTCTTCTCATGCATATTAGGGGAAAGGGTGGATTTTCTTCTCGTGCATAGGAAAGTAGTACCGTCAGAATTTTTATTTTATGAATTCTGAATCACAAACCTTGGATTTATTTCAAATTTGTGATTTTTTTTAATCAAGCGTATATCTAAAACAACATATCTACTTCATAAAGGTAGAGTTAAGGTTTGTGTACACTCTATTTTCTTCTAACTTCACTTATGAGACTAAATTGAAACATAATATATTGTTATTGTTGAATTTTGAATCACTAACCGTCTTTACTTAAGGAGATTCAGGATATAAAAATAATCTTTTGAATATAAATATAAAATTTGAATCAAAATTATTGAATTCTACTTTAAGCTAGGCAGGTTCCGCACCTAGAGGGAAGATCCTAGTGTCTGCATGGTGAAGTTAGGGTGCCGTCAGTGGTTTATCCGAACCTTTATGGAACAATTACATTCTATTATATGCGAAGTTAGGATTAATTTATATATAGTAAATATTAAATTTCTTTAGCTTCAATCTAAATTTATTTTATCTATATTTTGAATTTTTAAAATAAAAATTTTGATTTCACCATTGATAGTTGGCCACTTATTTATATGGGAGTTGGAATTGCAAGAGATTAAGGGCATTTTTCTACCAATAGATGGAAGGAGAGACAAATTTAATCCAATAGGACCGAAGGAGAACTTTTATAAATTATGTCTAATAACAATAGTTCATTATGTAATGGATCTTTCCATTCTATTACTCTATTAAAAAGTTATCAATATTTATCAATTTTGTTCTTATCTAACAATTATTTTGGCCCTTTTTCGAAATAACAATTGTTTTGGAGAGGAGGGAGTAGAAAAGATAAAGTAAAGGGTTTAAAAGCAATGACACGAAATCCAAGAAGAAGGTTTAAAGGGTGTAAAAGTGAGTTTATAGAAAGATTAAAAAGACTATTTGGATGCAATTAGATTCAATATAAAAATATTCACAGATAAAAAGGGACAAAAGGTGAAAGGTGGGGAGTTAATTGGAAATATGGGGGACAGTATATGTCTTTTTTATTTTTCTATGATGTGTCATTGTTGGTATTTTTGTTCACTGTTTTTGGTAGTTAGAATATAATGGACTTCAATTTTTCCAACCACTTAAAGAAAAAAAAAATGAAGAAAAGACAATTCTAAGAAATGGATTGTAGTAATACTCGTAAGGAGAAGTGGCCATCTTTAATTTAGAGGGTTATTTTGGTCAATAAATATTTAGTTTTACTTAAATATTCATCCTATTGTATTTTACACCTTGTTTTGATGGTTGTTACTTGTTACCATTGTATAATATTTTATTATTAGTTTGAACACAATGCATTGATTTTTACTTAAATTGCTCTTTCAAAATCATAAGTATCGTACTATTACTAGTGGCTCAGGTGATGTAGCAGAGGTGAATACAAATTTAGGTTTTGGTGAGGTATTTTTATTGTATCTATCGTTAAACTCATCATTAGGTAATGCCTAAAAGTCCATTTTGTGTAACGATCGATTTGATGAGATTGCATCATCATCTTAATTTTTTCTTTTCATTTTGTCTTTACTTATATTTTAATCATCATATTTATCCTTTACGGCCTATATATATATATATCCCATATTTACTTTAATTTCTCCTAAGTTTATCCTTTAAATTGTTGATGTGTGACATTATGTAATGACAGAGAACAATATAATCTATCCAAATGTTGTATTTATTAAAATAATATAGTATGATTAAATACAACACAATACAATACGATACATCATAAAACAATAGGTAAAGAATCATTCAAATATAACATAAAATTCGTGCAAAATTAAAAGTGGATAAATAAAAATAAATGTATATTATGGAGTATTTAATATCCCAAATGTTGAGAGTAGGAAATATTTAACATTATAAATTTGTAATAAATGTTCATACTATAATTATTGGAGTATTTGAATGCTCCATAATACCTATTGCCGCATGCTAGATGTAGTAGACTTTGATAGTTGCTTAACAAATACTATACTATATATGGATAACGTACGTTAGTAGTTTAGATTAATAAACACTAAGTAGGGGTTTGGTCATGCGATACTATATCACGATATGGTATTGTGAGATGGAATCAGCGTTTGGACATGCGATTTTACGCTGATTCCATCTCATGATTCCATATCATGAGAGGTGATATCATATTCTCCAAAAACCATGATATGGAATTATATGGTGATTCCATATCATGATTTGAGATATTTTAATACAATAATTGATCCATGAGTTTATATTTTGTTAAAACAACTCTACATTTATATCTACTAACAATTTGTTTCATATGTAAATAAAATTTATAATCACATCATTACTTTTTAAAATTTATTATTCTCACCGACATAAAATTTATTATTCTCACCAACATATA
>JAJOOR010014439.1:0-27169 GCA_036250505.1 Solanum acaule | reverse complement strand
ATTTTCTGGAATTGTGTTTTTAGTAAAAAGAAACATAGCAAGTTCACAAAGTTCATCTAGAAGTGCAGAATAAGAGCATCGACAAGATCAATTTCTGCTGAATTTAACACATAAATCTAAAGAAATCTCTAGTTTCTGCTAAATTAAGGACACCTGACATACCCTTGCCATTCTTGGATTTGTCTTTCCTTCAACTTTTTCCCAAAAGACACCATTTTTTATCTGCATTCAGCCACAAAAAAGAAAAGGAATGAGATAAACAACAATGACACATTTCTAGTGATGAGAAATCGATTTCCATAGAGAATACAACAAAGAGTATTTGGGTGCCGGACACTGAATGAGAAATTATACCAAACATAGTTTCATATAAGCTACCTGTTCACAAACAATTGATGTAGATTTCACACAGTGATGCAATTATTTTCATGCACTACAAAAGAGCCCCACGAGACACAGAAGAACCTTGAAAGACCATGAGTAGTTCAAATGACTTGGTCTCTAAATCACTCAAAGTACAAAATTTAAACATACACACAACATGTTCACCTCCCACTAGCGGCATGTACCAGGTAACTCTGTCCACAAAGGCTAGGACGGATGAGAAGAATCACCAAGTGTTTTTGTCTAGGCTGGGATTTAAATCTTGTTGGTGTGACATTTTAATATTAATAAAAATTTATTATATGTCACATTATGTATCATGTTATGTCTATTGGTGGACATCACATTTGTGCATCTTTACTCTCATCAATTGTGGAAGAAAGTGGTCATTAGTTGTTAGTAACTTATGTAACCACCAACTCTTCATTTCACCCATTATTCTATCTTTATGTCTTGTAACTTATGTAACATTTGAGCCATTCATTTGGCAAATTTACTACCCACTATCTTCATATTCATTGCAAGAAAGAATTCATCACCTATAATTAGTGTGGTCATAAATAGTGTGGTCTTTCTTTGTGTTGGGAACAATAAGAAAAACAAGAGATATGTGAAAGAGTGGAAAAAAGATGAGAATATGAAATAATATTGTAGTGTGTAGTAGTGAAAGAGAGGGTTGAGACAAAGAGAATATTCGAAGTCTTCAACTATATTCACTATACAAAAGAGAGTAATAATATGTTGAAGGAAGATGTTCTTTTGTGGAGCTTTGAACTCTTCAACTAATTTGGAGTTGCTTGAGTTGTACGACGTTGTTGGGCTGTTGTATCCTGGAGGGGACAAGTCAAGAGTGATAATGCTGGATCGATGTAGATTATGCCGCAGTGGGCTTGAATCTTAAAGAGAGTGAGATATCTGCGCCTGAGCCTAATGATTTGTTTATTCATTTTTTGTCATTTTAATTTCAACCGTAATTTATTGTATTTGTGGTATATTACACCAATAAATCTCAACTTACTTTCATTAACCACCAGGCCACACTCTTGAGTGCCAACATGTTCACCTATATAGCTACAAAGACACGAACGAAGCCTATTGTCTATGGGTTCAACTGAACCTAGTAATTTCAACACGTAACATAATTATATATGTGAAAAATCACTTAAATTTCGACAAATATTAAATCTGAACTCATCAAGTTTAGGATGATCCACATATACATTTGCAGCTGTGTGTGATTAACCATAATAAAAGAAGCATTAGTATATACATAGGACAATTCACTCACATCACTATCCATTTTCACATCAAAACCACTAATTTACAGGCAGTAATTTTACCTCCATATAAAAGAAAAAAGATAAAATTCCTCAAAAAAAATAAAAGAATAAGAAAAACAAAACAGAGCAGAAAAGAATCAATTGAGTTGACAGAATCTCAAATCAATTAAATGCTTTTATAAAGCCAAATTTAAGAGCAATAACACATCACCGGAATTGATTGTTTTATATCACACATACAGCGCGGAACTAGAGTTCTATTTACGTGTTTTGGCAAGAATAAATTCAAAATTCTGGATCTACCTCTACATTTTGATATATACATATACGTAATTTGTGTGTGCATGCATTCACGTGAATAGTTTTCTCTACAACTACAAATTCTGCAATAAATTTCTTCTTCGATATTCAAAGCAATAACAGTAATGGCCTGTACGTCCAAATCAACAAACACCGAGCTCTGTTTTTTCTGTAATAAACAGAGAAATTTGCAGATTCACAAAATTCAAAGGAAAAAATAACAGAGCACTCCTAGCTATAATTTTGAATCGTAAAATGGCGGATAAACACAAAACTCAGATCTACTAAACAAAAATTCTCTCCAAATTAACAATTTTTGTAGCAATTTCTTCGTAGATTTTCAAAGCAATTACCTGTACGTATCCACAACGGCAGCAATTTGCAGAAGAACTTTTAGATGAATATCAACAAACACTGAACTCTGCACAAATTTTCAGATTCACAGAATACAGAGCACTCCGAGCTGGATAATTTATTTTTTTTCCGAACAAACAAAAAAAACTCGTGATCTCTCAGATTTCTGAACAAAAATTTGAAATTTTGTTTGTTCTGCAAATGCGAATTTCATAAATTTTGAAGTTCAAATTTCATGTGTGGAAATTCACCATGAAAAGTGTGAGAAATAGAGGAGAAGAGTTTATACATAGGTAGGGAAATTCGGCCTTAGGTTATTCAGGTTTTGTTAGTTTGCATAATATTAGTGTTGTAGCACGTGTATAATTTTTGAGTTTTCTACTTTAATTATTTATTATTTTATTTCTAAAGTTTTGAATTTCATATTTGACAACACCTAAAGTATTTTGATATTTTGAATTTCATATTTAATGAATATTGCACATGACACGATCAATTCAATTCAAAATTTGTCGTCAATAAAAGTTATTTACAACTATTTATCAAAATATAACTCAACTATTGATTATTCCTATATTTTACCTAAACTATAATGGTACTTCAAGTAGAAAATTCATATATATAATTTTTGAATTCAACAAATTAATTGAACTATGAAAGAATTTCAAATACGAACTCATAAAGTTTAATTTGATATCCTAACTCTAATCATAGTGTATTTGATAGGAGGTAGTTGCGTATCCATCATAATTACAATTTATAATCAAATTGTTTTGCTAATGAATTTATTGTGCACGGTCCTAGTCGACAATTTTCGCTCATACGTTCTTTCATAGAAAAATGAATCATGTTTAATAATAATTGTCCACTAATGATTTGGTACATATTTTAAGAAATAATAAATATTATTCTTTAAATATATTAAATTTAATGCATTGGAAAATATACTAGATATTGAATATCTAATATTAAAAGTAAAGTAGATACACAAGAATAATTATCTTTTAATTTTGCTGAACAAATATTATTGGATAATTATTTTTAATATAATAGACAAGTAAATATGAATAAAAGGATACTATTCTTTATAAAAGAATTTTACGAAAACGGACAACATAACATGAAGTAATTATGAAAGCCATGTATATTCACAAGTTCGAAAAAGGAATAATATCAAATGTGTCAGAAAATTGACCTTAATTATAAATTATAATTAATCTTTAGTCCTGTCCTAGTAGTTAAATAAGTAGTTGTAACTTGAAAGTTTTATTTTTCTATTTAATTATTCTAGCACTCAATTATGTCAATTTTTTTTAGGGAAAATTATATGAAATAGCAAATTATTAATTCAAATTAAATGTTATAGCTATAGTTTAGCAAACATTCCCCTTTTTTGCCATCTGATTCGATATACAATTAGCCATTTTCGGTATACAATTAGCCATTTTATACATTTTGGTATAAAATGCGTTTGTGTTTGTATAAAGCGAGAGAAAAGTGTATATACAAATACAAATACATATATTTTCGTCCTATACACTTATAATTATACAAATTACAATGTATAAATGAATTTATACAAAACTGAATAATTTGTATAAAACTAGATGTTTGTAGTGAATTATACAAATTAAAAGCTCCATAGCAAACATAAAATTTGCTATGGAGCGCAATTATGCAAACTATAGCTATAACATACAAATATGATTTTTATATTTGCTATATGTGAAAGTTACTTTTTTTTTATTGTTCTTTTAAAACATTATGATAGCTGTTTCATTAGCAGCCATTTTATTTTAACACATTAAAAATGATTTTGACCTTTCGCACTTTATCTTTTTTTTTTTGTTTTGTTTAAATCTTTATAGAATTACAGTATCAAATTAAAAGAACTAATTTCAACTGTTTAGATTTGCACTGAAAAATTAGACAGTGAAGAGCATGATTTTACGTTTAGAAAAGAATCAAATATGCATGTCAAATCATTTGATAGATATTTTGAAGAATTGAATAGCATAATACGTCGATGACACAAAATTCAAGATCGAACTCTAATTAAGGATGAATAAGTGCTTACCTTTAGTTTCTAGCATTGTTCTCATATTTACTTTTTATTCCTTCCATTTAGGTGTGTTTGGTAGAGAGGAATTCTTTTTGTTGTTTTCATCATGTTTGGTTGGCCAAAATATTTAATATTTTATTTTAGAATAATAAGTTTCTTAAAATTTAGAAAAATAACTTTTGAGAGGGAGTAGGAAAACAAAGTCCGGTAAGCCTGACCAATCTCAATCCAAGATGAGTGTTAATTCCTTTATTTTTCAGTTTTGCGATTATATTCTCTTGAAATTCATTTCTCATAAGGTGTTAATTACGGAGTTCTAAGAGCAACGTCCACCAACAACATTATATTTCATCAAGATCGTCATTGTCTCCCTTCCACCCCCAACGCCCTCGGGCCCTACACCCTGTCACCCTTTGGCCATTCCACCCTCAACCACACCCAATTCCCACCTCTACCTTGTTTTCGTTTCATAGTATTTTATTAAATTATATAAAATGTTCTTGAAATAATATTTTTCTTCTTATTTACTATATATATATATAATTAAAAAGCTTTTGGACATCACATGTGATGTATTGAAAGTTCAATATAAATTATCGGTTTTATGTTGACATTGTGTAATAATTTTGGGTCATGCAGCTGCAAGTTATAACAAAAATACTGTCTATATCATATGATGACATTATGTTAGTATACTAGCTAGTAGGGTATCACTTTTACCCCCACAAAACGTACGTTTGCTCTTATTCATAAATTGAAAGTTCAATATAAATTATCGGTTTTATGTTGACATTGTGTAATAATTTTGTGTCATGCAGCTGCAAGTTATAACAAAAATGCTGTCTATATCATATGATGACATTATGTTAGTACACTAGCTAGTAGGGTATCACTTTTACCCCCACAAAACGTACGTTTGCTCTTATTCACTAATTATGAGAAGCTAGAGAAACACTCATTTTTGGCTTTCTTTTTCTTGATCTTGTATTGAAGTTTTTTAATTAATTAATTTACGACAGAAAGCCTCATTTTATAGGTAAATTAAGCTCCCTACCAAACACTACTCACTATCAGAGCTTGAACTCCGGGCGTCTAATTGGGATGATACGTGTAATCAAGAATTACATGAATTCTTGTCGTTAGATCTCTAAATGAATCAACGTTTAGATCACATTATCACAATATGAACCCTAGCTATAATGAATATGTGGGGTTGGTTCTAGAGAGTATTTCACCAACCAAAATTTTGATTAGGAGAGTCAGAATTTGTGTCATACCTCAGTATAATTTAGTCACTTCATCAAACATGTTTACATATTAATTTTTAGCACTCAATCATTATTAATTAACCTAAATTCTCAACTTATAAGTATTATTTAACTAGAATTAAAATGTGAAAAAACTGATTCAAATTCACGATCAAAATGTCAAAAGAATGAGGCAAAACTTATCAATGATAATGACAAAAAAATGATACCAAGATTTGACCCTAATGTTGTATTATTTGGCTATGGGTCCTACTCTATTTTGTGGTACATTTTGAAAATGACTAGAGGGGAATTATAATTTAATACTCAATTTCCAGAAGAAACTATCATTGATTTTGGAATCTAAATTCTTGGAAGATACCATCTATGTGGGACTTCCTTAACTTTGGAATCTAGGCTTACTTCCAAAATTCTTTTTCCTTTCAACTTTAAAGGACAATTTAAGTATTATGATGAAAAGATGAAATTTTATTTTTAAAAAATTCATATAATTCACATGAGAGTAAGGAAGACTAATGATATCATTCCTACAAAAAGTTGTAATTACCTTGTATGTGTTTGATATTGAGCATATTTATGCATGTCTTGATAAGATTTTATTCATATTTTTACCGTTTTAGATTGTATTTTATATTGCATAGGTGGTCTGACTAAATTAGACTGTTGAGTTCTACATTGATTTCAGTGTTAATGGATGATATAAGTATATTGGATATGAAATTTGAGGTGAAACACGAGTAATTCGACCAAAAAATAGATAAGGTGAAAGTAGGCACTTATCGTTATTGAGCATATTTATGCATGTCTCGATAAGGTTGAAGTAAGCATATTTAAGAAATCTTCATCAGTTATTCTTTTTAAAACACCTTTATTCTCTCCCCATTGTTCTTTAGTTCAATCCCATTCCTTAAACTGTTACCTTCATGAGGTAGGAGTAAGACCTGTGTATTGTTGTAGTATTTATGTACTATCACTTTTGAACTGACTATTTTTTATAAAAGGGTCAAATTTTAAATAGTAGCTTAAAAATGGGACATTTGCTTAAGTTAGCTCAACTCTCTTCAGTACGGCCCAGTAAACAGCCCAAATATAAATACTGATGATTTCCAATTACAAAGAAGGAAAACGATTGGAGAATGGCGAGTACGGTGGATGCTACATGGAATCCAAATCCCGACGTCGGCGGTGTTGATGCCGGAGCGAAAGTATGGCGTTTCTCGGTGCAATAATTTGGATCTGAATCTGGAAAAATGCATCGACAAAGTTCGTGAAGTCAATCGTTGTGTCCTTGGCCTGTAAGTTGAAAATTCACACATTAACTTGAAAATCTACTCGATTTTGTAGCAGTTTAGTTATAGTTATCTCCTGTTGGACCGTAGATTTTGAAGTTCGAAATTTGGAAAGTTGAGTTTTTGAAGTTGTGTTTTGGACATGCATTTTGTGGGTGGAAGTGAAAGTTTGTCTATAAAAACTGAAGATATTTGAAGAGATTTATCAAATTTCATGGCCAAAAAGATATGTAGAGCATAAATCTCCAAAATCTATGGTCAATTGCTAGCTTAGAACGAAATTTGTACCCTTTTTTAAAGTCACTTATCACGAGTTCAAATCCTTGCTAGTGAATCAAATCTAATTTAATTACGAACAAATTTGTAGCAGTTTAGTTATAGTTAGCTCTCGTTTGGCTGTAGATTTTGAAGTTGAAATTTGAGTTTGTGAAGTTTTGTTTGGAGATGCGAAGTTTTGTGAGTTAGAAGTAGAATTTCTCCCAATAACTGAAAATATTTGAAGATCAGATTTATTTAATTTCATGGCGAAATAGATATTTTGAGAATAAATCTTCAATTTCTGATTTAATATCTATGGCCAAATGGTAGATTACAGTGAAATTTGTATTCTTGAAAGTCTCTTATCACGATTTCTAATTCTGGCTAGTGAATCAAATCTAATTTGATTATGACTTGATTCGAAAATCGACTTGATTTTGTAGCAGTTTAGTTGTAGTCACAGTGAAGATTGTACTCCATTTTAGGTCTTTTATCACGAGTTCAAATCCTGTTTAGTGAACCATAGAGGATCAGTCTGATCATACGTTCCAATCGAAGCTTGAAATAGTGGATTTAGTTTTATTTGAGAGAAATGGAAGTTTAGAGCTTTCTGTTGTAAGTGAAGATTTACCCTGAAAAGGCAAAAATACTTTATAATTATGTGTTCTCTTGGAAATCTACTTGATTTATTATCAGTTTAGTTTGTAGTCACAGTGAAATTTGTACTCCTCTTTGAGTGTCAAATCCGAGTTCAACTTCTGTATAATGAGCTAAATCTGATTTAGGTAGAGAAGGATAGAGGATAGCTAGGGTTATTCACCAAGTTTGAAAGCTTGAAATAGTGGATTTCTCCTCCTTTCTTTTGAAAAAACTCTCCTTTTTTTGGTTGGAGAGAATGAGAATGAAAGTTCAGGGCGTTTCACTGAGTATAGAACCTTTGATTTAGGAGTGGAATTTTATGATTTTAATCTACACGCCACGTGCTTGCACTCTAACCACCACATTAAAGCCTCTTTTAGCATTGATAACAAATTTCACTTCTTTTCACTAAGAAAGCTGAGTAATACTTTTGCTCCAAATGAACAAGTAATATGTAATCTTTTGTTGCTAATGCTACTTTGAAAAATCTAATACACGCATTAGATTATGTGTAGGCTGTACAAAAGAGATGGAGGCTTATGCTGGATGCATGTACTACAACACAAATGAATTCAATATGTGTCGAAAAGAACAAAAGGAATTTGAAGAGGCATGAGCTGCCTAACCTGCTGACATCCCGGCGAAGAGAGTCATTTTTTGTGTTACATGCATGTACTACAACACAAATGAATTCAATGTGTCGAAAAGAACAAAAGGAATTCGAAGAGGCATGTCCTTGTTGACTGGTCCCCACAAAGGTAAAGATAAGGTTTGTGTACATCCTACCTCCCCACACCCCACTTGTTGGATTATAGTGGGTATGTTATTGTCGTATGTCCTTAATTATTGACTGGTATTGCAAATTATGGTTCTCGACTATATGGAAATAGTAACATGAAGATATATATTTGCAATGTACAATTGTAGTAACATCATTCTAGATGACTATTCCTCTTTTCTTTTTTTTTTTCCTTTTTGTAAAATGCTACTCCTAGCATGTAACTAACTGGCTAGTTAGTATCAAATACTATAACTCCACAAAGACACCTCAACATCACTTTCTACATCATCCCAACTGAAACAACTACCTAACCACGGAGTTGGTGAAAACAAAAGCCCCTCCGCCATCTTTTCTTGCCATCCTTCCATCTCCAACATGTCGTTATCTTCTTCCCAATTACAACATAAAATGTTCTCCATATCCATACACAATTTCTTCGCGCCAAAATCAGTACTACTCCCATTATTAGCCCTCTTTATATCAATCTCTTGACACTTTATTTCATCAATAGTATTGGAGTTAATTTCCTCATTCATACAGTCGATTCCAACTAATTGAGTATCTTGAGAAAAAGTTTGTGCAGCTATAACTGCCGCCTGTCGTATGTCCTTGGGGTCCTTTGATGCCGGCACTGGCAATCGCCAACAAGAGTCAGCAAAGTTCAGAGTGGCTAGATTACCTCTAAGAGCTAATGCAGCAACATCATGAGCTCGAGCCGCCATTTCAGGAGTAGAGTAAGTCCCTAGCCATATTCTTTTCTGTTGACTAGGCTCACGTAGCTCGCAAACCCACTTGTTATTATTCCTCCTCCTCACTCCCCTATAAATCGGGTGGCGAGTTTCCTTGAACTTCTTCCTCCCTGCACGTTTCTTGGGTCGGCTCGATGCTAATAATAGTATTCCTTCCTCATCGGAAGGTGTTGTTGTACTTAATGGGTTGAGATCTGATGAGTACAAACTCGAGTTGTTATTCATTTAAGACACGTGCCAGTCTATAACAAGCTACTGATTTTCTTAGAGTTTGAAGTGTGTTGTGACATGAGTTCAAGTTGTTTGTTTAGAATTTTGTGAAAGTTTGACAGTGGTTTATATAGATTTTGGATATACTTTTGGATTATGAATTAAGAAAGAAAGTGAAACGTGCCTACGATATAGACACGGAAAGGAACAACTCTTCTTCTTTTTGGGGTCCTCTGCTATAAGCCTATAACTAAACTAGATAAGGCCTGCCCGTGCTAACGCACGGGCCCAATAGTATGAATATCCGAAACTCTTTTGGGGTGCTTGATGATAGTCAGCAAGATGGGATATTACTCGAGAATTTGAGTTTGACTTAGCAATAAGCACTTAAATTCATATTTGAATAGTTCATTCTAATAACATGATTGTATATATTTTAAGTAAGAAATAAATTATGGATATGTTCCTACTGATTGCATGAGAAACAATCAAGAGGAAAAAGATCGTATCAACTATTCTTCCTGAGAATTAGTGGTACTTCCAATAGTATTCAATCAGGGAAATATCCTTAAAAAAATTTATTTAATGCTTTTTTGATTTAGTAAGGTGGACTACTAATTTTAGTTTTGGATGAATTTTTCCTCTTCCTGAGAATTAGTGGTACTTCCAATTGTCTTCTTCCTCTTTCTCTTTGCTCAGTTTTGGATGAATTTCTTCCCTAATATTTCGATTTTAGATTATAAAGAGGCGTGACAATGGATAATCTTTTGTTTCATCTATTTTGTTTCAACATATGTATGACCAAAGTAAAAAAAAATTAGACAATATTTCCTTTGTTTCAATTTATATGTAACATTTTTCATTTTTCAAGAGTCAAACAATTTAAGTTTGACCGAAAATTTGCAAGTGGAATCTTCAATTATTTTGAAATGAAATTTATATATTTGTAAACTACGCAAAAGTACTATAAGTTTAAAAAATTGGTAATCTAAAATAATTAAAAGATATATAAAAAATCTATTGTTAATGATAGATTATTTTGAATCTCAAAATTTGAAAAGTGTCACATAAATTAAAACGAATTAAAACGAATGGAGTATTAGTTTAAAATAATGTAGAAGTGTTAAAATAGTTTGCCTAAAAAAATAGCGAACAAGAAGTATAGAGTGAGAATAAGAAGAGGAGGTGGAGTCGGGCAACAATGGACACGTGTGAAGTGTGGAGGAGTAAAAAGTTACAGTATTTAATACTGATGCATTAACTACCCCTACTTATCATTTTTCTTACAAGAAGAAGAGACGTGGAGGTTTTTAATTGATTTGGTAGTACTGTACATACATATAACTTTTGTATCAATGCAATAGAAATTGTTACTCCCTCCGTCCACAATTAATTGTCATGGTTTCCTTTTTTAGAGTCAAACAATAAGAACTTTGACCAACATTTTACGATGTATATTTTCATCATATTGATATGCAAAAAATTGCAACTTATAGTACTTTTCGTATAGTTTTTGAATATTTAATCTTTTTTAAAAAAATATCGAATTAATGTAATCTAATTTAACTTTAAAAATTAGTCAAATTAACTTTCGAAAAGCGCAACATGACAAATAAAAGTGGACAGAGGGAGTATGTAGCAGCCAATTTATATGAAAAGGGAAAAGGGCTTTTGGTCGGCAAGCAGCACGACCCTAAGCTCCTCTCGTTAGCCTCTTATTATATAAGAGAATACTGTAAGCTTCTCATATTCTCTTATATATATACTCTACTTCTAATTACTTGTCCATTTTTCCTTGTTCTTAATTACTTGTACATTTTGACAAATCAAGAAAGAACAATTTTTTTTTACCTATTATACCCTCAATTAGATGACTAATTACTTTGAAAAATGTAGAACTTTTCATCCACTTCATAATTAATAGAGATAAAATGATAAACTCACTAAGTTATTAATTGTTTTCTTAATGTGTGTCAATTCAAAAGTAGACAAGTAATTAGGAACAGAGAGAGTATAAGATAAGAGAGAGTAATTTATTTTTGAATTTTATTACTATCATAAATTAAAAATATAGAGAATGTAAAATATTTTTATTTTTTTTGCTTTAAGCATGTCACGTGGAAAGTTAGAATCAAATAGTTACTAAAAGGGGAAGAGGCTATTTTTTCGAGACGAACTAAAAATGAAAGTAAAACAAATAAAGTGAAACGGATGGGGTATTACATGCTTATAAATAAATGGGGGTACTTTCATTTTTCCATAAAAATTGTAGGGTATGGGGGTTGGGGGTGCGTGGAACTTCCCTTTCCAATTTTGGGTCAATGGGACAGAAACACTGTTGAGTTCCAAGGAGAAAGAGCACACGGGAACCACACACTTCCTATGTCATTTGGTGGGAATTTTTGCACATTTGCACTTTTGTCCCTCAGGGGCAAATACTTTCACCATTCATTTTTATTTGTTCACTATATTAAAAAGGAAAAGGGGTCAAAAATGCCCTTAAATCATGTGAAAGGAATAAAAATGTCATTCATTTATAGTTTGGCTCAAAAATGTCATCACCGTCAATACTTTGGTTTAAAAATACTCTTGCAGTTAATACTTTGATCCATAAATTATTAGAAAAGGAATGTGTTAAAAAGAAAATAATAATATATTTATTTGGAAAATGAGCATTTTTGACTCATTAAATAACAATAAGGGCATTTTTGGACCAAAGTATTGACGGCAAGGGCATTTTTGGACCAAACTACAAACTGAGGGCATTTTGTTCTTTCGTATAGTTTAAGGGCATTTTTTGAGCCATAGTATTGACGGTAAGGATATTTTTGAGCCAAACTATAAACGGAGGACATGTTTGACCATTTTCCCTATTAAAAATAGTTATCAACAATACTTGTTCAGTTTAAATAATGAAGACATAATTTATCCTTTTATGTCTATTTTATCCTTGCTATTAAATATTATTCAAAATCTAATACAGTTCTCAAAGCATTAAATTCAAATGTGAATATAGTAATATTATCTTTATTATTTATTGTTTCTTCAGATGTGTGTCAAGTCAATAGTGGATAACTATTAATAGAGTAACTTTTAACTGCATATTAGTTTATAATTTGGTATTATAATATTTCATAAGTTATGTCCCAATGTAATTTCAAGTTAAGTTAATCGTTAAAAGATAAAAATTAAAGTTGAAGAGCGAAACGTGCAATTTTTATGACATGGGTATGTGTTTTTGCTTAATTTGATTTTGTTAATTATGAATTTAGTAAACTTACGTGATGGTTTAGTTATTATTATTAGTTTAGTATAAACACCAGATGAAAGTAAATATTTATCTACAATATGGCTAATTATTATTGATTAACTCGAAATTACCGATGAATTTTATAGCTTGTTTTCTTGTAATGATACTTTTCTTGAAATGCAAGACACAAAAGAACAAGAAAAAAAAAAGATGACATATGCATACCTACGTAAGGCATCTTATGTCATGAATCTATATATTATAAGCACACTTTTTATGAGCTTATAATAGTTGACTCATCTCTACCACGAGTTTTAATGTTACAAATATAAATATAAGAATTATTATATGGTGAATAATTAGAACAAAATGGTTTTTGTTAGGGTATTACCTATTGTAAGGGAAATTTTGTTTTTAGATACTTTATCGATCATATCGCTTATTTCACCTTCTATTTCGTATACAAACATATGTCTGTATTTCATTTTTTGGTTCTCAACTATAGTAACATGAATATATATTTGCAATGTACATCATAACATCATTCTAGTTGACTATTCCCTTTTCTTTTCTTTTTTTCCTTTTTTGTAAAATGCTATTCCTAGATTGTAACGAACTGGCTAGTTGGTATCAAATACTGTAACTCCACAAAGACACCTCGACGTCGCTAATTTCCACGTCATCCCAACTGAAACAACTACCTAAACGTGGAGTTGGTGAAAACAAAAGCCCCTCCGCCATCTTTTCTCTCCATCCTTCCGTCTCTAACATGTCGTTATCTTCTCCCCCGTTACAAGATAAAATGTTCTCCATATCCATACTCAATTCCTTCGCGCTAAAATCACTACTACTCCCATTATTAGCCCTCTCAATATCAATCTCATCAATAGTATTGGAATTAACTTCCTCATTCATATAATTGACTCCAACTAATTCAGTATCCTGAGAAGCTTGTGCGGCTATAACGGCTGCTTGGCGTATGTCCTTGGGGTCCTTTGATGCTGGCACTGGTAACCGCCAACGAGAGTCAGCAAAGTTCAGAGTGGCTAGATTACCTCTAAGTGCTAATGCAGCAACATCGTGAGCTCGAGCCGCCATTTCAGGAGTAGGGTAAGTCCCTAGCCATATTCTCTTTTGTTGACTAGGCTCACGTAGCTCGCAAACCCACTTGTTGTTATTCCTCCTCCTCACTCCCCTATAAACTGGGTGGCGAGTTTCCTTGAACTTCTTCCTTCCGGCCCGTTTCTTAGGCCGGCTTGAAGCTAATAATAGTATTCCTTCCTCATCGGAAGGTGTTGTTGCACTTAATGAGTTGAGATATGACGAGTACAAACTAGAGTTGTTATTCATTTTTAGACACGTGTCAGCCTGTAACAAGCTACAGATTTTCTTGGAGTTTGAAGTGTTGTGAATTGATATGAAGAAGTTGTTTGTTTAGAATTTTGTGAAAGTGGTTTTTATAGAATTTTGATATACTTTTGGATTAGGAACTAAGAAAGAAAATGAAATCACGTGCCTACGATATATACACGAACACGCACGGAAATCAATTTCAAGTACAACTTTTCTTTTTCTTTGTGGGGTATGCTTCAATAAATAAATAAATATTCCCTCCATTTCATATTAATTAAATTTTTGAGGTGTTTCACACCCTTTAAGAAAAGTAGATTAAGACATAAATTGAACATAATTTTTCATTTTTACCCTTATTAATTATTGTCAAAATTATTGAAGTCATCACATGAAAATCCAAACGAAGAGTAAAATTGGAAGAACATTTTAAAAGTAGTCTTAAAAACTGAAAGGGTAAAATTGGAAGAACACTCTAAAAGTGATCTTGAAAACTGAACAATCAAGTTAATTTGAAAAATGAAAAATGCCTCAAAAATTAAATTAATATTGAATGGAGGGAGTAAAAAATTGTACTACTACATGCTTAATATTATGAATTAATAAATGAAGAAGAATACCGACCTAGATTCGTCTACTCTTTAATCAAAAGTATGTGATTCATTCTGGAAATGAATTTCCAGGAAAAAGTAAGTACTTTTTCCTTTTTATGATTTGGGTCAAGGGGACATAAACTTTGTCGAGTTCTCAGGAAAGAGACACCTGGTGCTATACATTTTGTCCATCATTTGCTATTTTATGTTGATTTTTATAATTAATTAATTTGTTTATATATATTTACTTATTATAATATCCCTCTAATTATGTTTGTGTTCGGAGATGACTTGAGTTTTTATAGTTTAGTTATTATGATTAATTTTGTGTAAACACTGAATATAAATAAATAAATATTTGCCTACATTATCCATATGAACGAGACATTATTTTGTATTGTTTAGTGGATGTAAGCCTCATGAGGTAAAGTGGAACAAAAACAAGACGTAATTGGTTTGATATTTTCTTACTTGTAATTTTTAATTTAGAAATAATAAAATAAGAAAAAGCACAAAGACAAAAAAAAATAAATGATGATACATAACCTACGTAATGCATCTTATGTCATGGATCATTATATATAAATTAGATGGAGAATATAATATATAGTCGACTCATAATAATAAGTCAAATCTTCCACGAGCTTTAATGTTACAAATAGAGAAAAGACATAAAGTTACTACTGAAATTGTCTCGAATTTTCAAAAAGACACCTTAACTTTGCGGGCATTCTATTACCCCATAAAAGTATTGAATATCTTTGTAAAAGGACCATTTTGACTCATTTTCTCACTATGTTTGTGACCACGCACATGACGCGTGTGAAGGTTTTTTTTGCTGTCAAAAACCAATTGAAAAGTGCCACATTTCAATTATTTTCTTTATTAATTATTTACCTAATCATTTTTTATTTTATTTTAGTTAAAACAGGAACAAAGGTCCAATTTATTTCAACTGAAAACAGGACCAATTTGACTTATTTTGAAAAAAATCCATAAAAATTCATGTATTAATTTTTTTTACCTTTATTAGGAATAGTTTTTATTTTTTCAAATCTTTTTTCTCATCTTCCCTATCATCATTAGCTTATACATATTTCTTGGGGCATCCATGTCTTCCTTCATTTTTTTTCCTTTTTTTCTTTTTCGTTTTATGGTCATTGTTTTTTTTAAAAAAAACTAATGTTGTTGTATTCATTCTTTTTTTTTTTTTTGAATAGCAAACTAGTTTAGTAATTTTTTCCTCCTATAAATTAAGATTGGGATTTTGGAGCAATGAAACTATGAAAAACTTGATTTGGGAGTAAGGAGTTGGAGAAGGTGGTGATTTAAATTTTAGATTTTGACTTGGTGATATTTTGAGTATTTGGATTTTGATTATTTGACGGTGTTTATTTTCAGAAATAAATTAATTGGTGATAGTTTAACAAATAATTGATAGTGCTACTACGAAATCAGTCACGCCACAACGGGATTGATGATTGTTGCAGGCTTGCAGCGATGATGAAGGTGGCTACTTGAACTCTTGAAGAACACAAGTTGAGGCGAAGAAGAAAGAGAACAAGAAAAAAAAAAACAAAGAAATCAAATAAAAATAATTAAAAGTTACTTTTAACACGTGTCAAGTGACTATTAGTGCGTGACTTACAAATATTTTTGTATAAGTGGTATTGGGTGAAAAATGGGATATACATACTATTTTGAAGTTGTTCAATGGGGTAATAGGACACCCGCAAAGTTAAAATGTCTTTTTGAAAATTCGGGACAACTTTAATGGTTACTTTATGTCTTTACTCGTTACAATTATAATTTGATGATTGTTATACATGGATTATTTTTATGGGGATTAATTAACAATTTAAAACTGTTACGTGAAGAATAAATAATATAAGAATTATTATACGCTAATTAATTAATAAACATAATAGCTGGTTGGTGAAGAGAAATTTGATAATTGAGTATTTAATTTGATTATGTAGGTTTTCAGTTTACATTAATATATATGCTATTACACGAAATATCTTATAAACAATATATTATTAGTGTATAAAAGAATTACATTTATTAATTTTAGTTCAATAACTTTAATTAATCAAAATAGAGGAAATACATCATTATTCCATTCAATTATAACACTTTTTTTAAAAAGAAATTCAGAAAAGGTGCTAGTACCCCATTATTCTTGTTCAAAGTGGATTTATTACCTCCTTTTGGTCCTACATGGCACAGAGAGTGTATTTCACTCGCCACTAGCGAGTGAGAGGAGCAAAAATTATTTTTATTTAAGTATTATTTAATTAGAAATATTATTTTCTTTTTACTCTATTTATTTTATCATATTTTTTTAATTATTCTTGTCGTTTTATCTTCTTTACCCAGTAGATTGAAGTTACGAAGGGGACTTCTGTTCACCTGAGGGAGATTGGAATTAGTGAGATTATTGGAAAGACAGAGATGAAAGCGGAGTGAGGTGACAAAGAAAGATCGGAAAAGACCGGTAAGAAAAGCGTCGGAGAAATTGGCGGCTACGATGGAAGCAGAATCGTTGGTTGTCTTTGAGTCAAAGAGAGAGCTTGAGTTAGGGAGAGAGTTTTATTCTCTGCGACACATCTTGATTTTGTGCAAAAATCAAAAGGCAAAGTACATAAAAAGAAGATTAATCATGGAGAAAATAGAAAAAAAAATTGCTTCTACAATTTTTGCTTAATGGAGTTGATAGGTTTTTTTTTTTAGTTTTCAATTTTGATTTGGACGATAGAAAATTAAATTGTTGAAATGGTGTTGTAGCAATGGTGCCGACGGCGACAAAGAAGAGAAAAAGGTTACAGTCGTCCAACATACTTGAACAATGGAAGAAGAAGAGGGAATTTTTGTTTTAAAAAATAAAATAAGAAATAAATGAAAATAAAAATTAAAAAATAACTGGCACGTGATCGGTAATAGTTGATGCGTGTATGCACTTTCTTTCTTATAGGTGAGATTGACTGAAAAATGTGATACTTTTACCATCTTTAAATTAGTTAAGGGGTATTAGGACCTTTGTAAAGTTTAAGTGACTTTTTAAAAAAAAAGTGTTATAGTTGAATAGGGTAATGATCTATTTTCTCATCAAAATATATACTTTATATATATGTCATAGCATACATTTATTAATCATATCTCAACACACATATCCACATGACTCGGATTCATATCTCGAATCCTTTAAGTTATGTGATGAAGAATTCAATCTATGTATCATCATGCACTCGTATCAGATACTCACACTCGACTACAAACAACATAATTACATATTATAGCTCCACAAAGACACTTCCACATCACTTTCCACATCATCCCAACTGAAATAACTATCTAAATGGGGAGTTGGTGAAAACAAATGCCCCTCACTCATCTTTTCTTGCCATGATGATCCCTCTATTTCAAACATTTCATTATTGCCTCCCCAATTATTATTATAGCATAAAATGCTATCCATCTCCATATTTTGTATGTTATTCACTTCATTACCCACCAAATTATTATTGTCACTTCCACTGGCCCCACCAACAACAATATTCTCTTGACACTTCACTCCTTCACTATAATTGATTTCCTCATGATTCATATAATTGATTCCAGCTGATTCAGTATCTTGAAGGAACGCTTCGGCTGCTTTCATAGCGGCCTGACGTAATTCTTCGGGATCCTTTGATACCGGCACTGCCAACCTCCAACTAGAGTCGGCAAAATTCAAAGTAGCTAGATTACCTTTAAGTGCTAATGCAGCTACATCATGAGCTCGAGCTGCCATTTCTGGAGTAGGGTAAGTCCCTAGCCATATTCTTTTTTGCTCAATAGGCTCACGTACCTCGCAAACCCACTTGTTGTTATCCCTCCTTCTCACTCCCCTATAAATTGGGTGGCGAGTTTCCTTGAACTTCTTCCTCCCTGCACGTTTCTTAGGTTGACTCGAAGCTAGTAGAAATACTCCTTCATCTTGAACTCCTCCTGAAGATGATGATGTTTCGTGCAAATAGTGATCTCTGTCATTCATCTCGATGAAATTGCTTATTTTTTTTTTAAATAGTCGCGACTATTATAATAGTGAAACTTTGTAGTGAGTGAAGTGCTATGAATAGGAGTATATGTTGTTGAATTTGTCGTAGTTTTAAGAATTGTGTTCAAGTATGAAAGTTGTTTTTATAGATATAATTTTGAAGTAAAGAAAAAGATAACACATGGCTACGATATAGACACGAACACGTAAGTCTATTTGATTGCTAAAAGTTTTATTGGTCAATTTCTTCTTCGTTGTATGTGAATATAAACATGGAAAAAGAGACTGATAAAAAGTAGTCAGCTACGTTGGCAGACTTTAAAAGTTTATTCCGTTCATTTTTATTTATCACGTTTTATTTCTTTTAAGTCAAATTGCTTGTGTTTTAATAAATATTTTAAAATATTTCTTTCATCATATATGTGAAAAAGATAACAATTTATAGTATTTTTTACGAAAAATTATTTAAATACACAGTTTATTTTACCATAATCTCTAAAATTTCATATAAAGATTACAAAAATTCTCTCTCGAATATATCCTTATCCTCTCTTGGATACATCCATATCTGAGTTTGGATACATCTCTATCCTTTCTCAGTTACATCCCTCCCCTCTCGAATACATCTCTCTCCTCTCTATTACATTTCTATTTCTTATCGGGTACATCCCTTCCCTCTCGGATACATCCGTAAGCTATATATCTGCAGATTTTGAATAACAATGTATCGCGACCTAGGTATCCGCATATCTGCTGATGTATCTAAAATTCTTTTATTTTAAGGAATTTTTGTAATTTAAAAAAAAGTAGGATGAAATGTAATTAGGTCTTAACACTATGAAATTTATGTAATTTTTACTTTTTTTTTAAAGTATAATATATTTGAAAAAGATTACTTATAAAGTGTACATATCCTTATTCCTACCTTACGATATAAAGACATTATTTTAAATAGGCAGTCAACTTTTCACACGATTTTTGAATATTTAAATTTAAAATATTAATTTAATTTATTTTTCTTGTTTATTTTCTTCTTTCGGTTTGAGTCAATGAGACAGAAGTTGTGTAGTTTAAGGAAACAAATCGTGGTTGCGGCACACGTATGCCACACACTTTCAGTCACTTTATTACAGATTGACACCATCACACTTTTCTTTTCTTTTTTTAGGGAATAAGAATTGAAATTACTTTTATATTTTTATATTCTCAAATTCGATGAGAACACCCAAATTGATTAATATGCTTGATTTTACTTATATTACTCGATTTTTATATATGTACAAGTAAAATGTATATATAGAATGTGAATGGAGAGCTTTGAATTGAATTAAGCCACACCTTTTTGGAGCTTACAATAATAGTTGACTCATGTCTTGAATTAACCCTACAATGGTTCTATCCCATTGACCCTCAAAATGGAAACTAAACTAACAGAGAAAAAACTTTCTTGTTCCATTAAACCCAAAATGGAAACTAGAAGTATTTTTTTTTAATCATATGATACCTTTTTCCATGTCATTACTTAATTCAACCATGTGCTAGAAAAAAACCATTTAGTCTTTTTCTCCATTTTTCTATTCATATAAGGGGTCGTTTGGTTTGACATATTAGTTATACAAAGATTTTAATATATTAATTCTTTAGTGGATTAATAATGTGAGAATTATTTCATAACATATTTCATATATTTTTATAAATCGGATAAAAAAGGTGAGTGTATTCTTATCTGTGTTAGGTATAGAAATATGGAATCAATAGATCACTTTTGAAATAGTAAAAAATATTCGAGAATTGCTATTCAGAGAAATAAATACATAAGAATTGTTAATATGGAGTAAATACTTCAAACCAAACAACCCCTTATCAATATAATAAATATATATATAGAGAAGTAGACCCCACAAGGAACAAAAGTAATAATAATCCGTGTTAGCGTGTCAATATCGTAGCCACATGTTCCTCCTTTTTCTTCTTTACTTAATTCATAATCCAATATAATCCCAAATAAAAAAAATACTCCAAAATCTATAAAATAATACTTTCAAACTTTCACAAATTTCTCAAACTAGTAAAACTTCCACAACCAACAATTCAACAACATACTCCTAGTCAAAGCTTGAATATTATTGACTATTACAAAAGTCGTGACTATTTAAAGAATGGAAAATGATTAAAATTATTTTTAAACTATGCGAAATAGACAACTTATATCATTCATTACATTTTGGGATCACAAATGCCCCCGCCGTTATCCTAAGAGACCACAAATATCCTCAAGAGTAAACACCCCAAATTTTTAGTGACGTGGCAAGCCACGTAGAACTAATCCCTCCACCTAAGCGTTGCCAACTATGATTCACTATAAAAGAACTAAACTTTTAGCGGCGACACAAGTCGCCAGAAAAGCCCATAATATCGTCACTAAAGATTTTGATTGAATTTTAACATTAAATTCTAATTTTGTGTTTTTCTCTTCATTGTTTTTAAAAAAAATCACAAATGATATCGATCAAGCAGTAGTTTGAAGACACAATATGTTTTATTTTTATGTCATATGTAAATGCATAAAATGTAATGATGCATTATGTAGTAGGAGATTTGAATTGAGAAGTAATTTTGATGATTTTCGTAATCAGGGGCGGCTAAACGTAATTGGGGGCCTAAATCAAAATTTCAATTTGAGGCCTAAAATATAAACAAACTTTGTATACATATTTATTCAAAATTTATTTTTCTTACACTATTTAGATGAAAATTATTACTCCCTCCGTCCCATTTTATGTGGCAACATTTGACCGGGCACGGAGTTTAAGAAATAAATAAAGACTTTGAAATGTTTACCAAATTGCCCTTCAAATAGACTCATTTTTCTCTCTCCTCATAAATGTATTGGAGTACTATCTTTAAGATTAAGTGGGACCAACAAGGGTAAAAGAGGAATTGTACATTTAAATACTTACCATATAATGAAATGTGACATTCTTTTTGGGACTGACAAAAAAGGAAATGGTGCCACATAAAATGGGATGGAGGGAGTAGTATTTAATATTGTTTTTCAGTTATTGATTTTAGGTAAGATTTTATCAACTCAACATTGAAAGTATCCTTTCAGTGAGACAATTATTATATGAATTGTTAACATAATTTTATAAGTAATAAGTTAACAAATATTAAATAAAGATAAGAGTTATAACCACATAATCTGATTCAAGAAGTTGATGACTTGGTATACACCATTTTGATATGCTTGTTGTAATGTTTGAAACTAAAATTTTAAAAGAAATAAAAAAGAATTTGTAATTCACTTTGTTCAACACTTTTCACTAGTAATTCTTATTTTTAACAAAGTATAAAAGATGTTAAAGTGGGTAAAATAATATATATTTTTTATCATAATTAATCAATTTTTTCTAAAAATATTTAACACATAATTTATTCTTGATAATAATTTGGGCCCCCCAAACTAAGGCATAAGCCTTATTTTACAAAGGCAAGAGCCGTCCCTGTTCGTAATCATATTGGATGTTTTTAATATCGATAGTGCATGTTATTTATTTTAGAAAATTAGGTTGCAACCGAAAATTAATTATCATATATTTGTTGTTGAGAAAAAATGTTATACTAGGGAATAGTTGTTGCAGTCTTAGTCGCCACTAAAAATTACTCATAACCTTTAGTGGCAATATATTTTGGGATTTTGTGGTGTCTTTTATCACCGCCAAAGGTCTAGTTCTTTTGTAGTGAATCCTAGTTGACAATAGTTAGGTGGAGGAACTAGTCCCATGTGGCTTGCCACATCACTAAAAAATTGGGTAGTTAGCTCTTGGAGGTGGTCTTTTGGGATAACGGTGGGGTATTTTTTTAATCCCAAAATGTAATGGAGGGTATAAGTGGTTTATTTCGCATAGTTCAAGAGTATTTTTGACCCTTTTCCGTTTAAAGAAAAAAAATAGTAATTTCCTCGAAATGAGTAATAACTTAATTTCATGAGGTAGTTAGCATTAGCACTTATAGAACATTTTATGTTGTAATTGGGGCTTTTGTTTAGATTTAGGAGGTTGTTTCAGTTGGGATGACTGGAACAACTTATTTGGGCTTTAAAGTAGCCTATAGAGGTCAGCCCAACTCAATATATTGAAAAAGTAATAAAAATGAATATATTGGTGTGATTTTTCTACGCCTTGAACACCATAATATCAAATCAGGACGAGTAAGAGAGTGAAAAAATTAGTCCATAAATTCAATCCATATTGATTCGTCCAATTCAACCAAATCTAAATATTGGGCTGACATGTAGCGAAAATTAACATAGAGACCTTATCAAAAATAATTTGTGTTTGGTATGTTATATATTTAAGGGAAAATTGTACATAATGGCAAACTATTAATTCAAATTAAATGATATAATCACACTTTGATTTAATTGTGTCTTGTAGCAAACTGTTTGCCAGTCGCCTCTCTCCCTCAAACTCTCGCTCGCCACTCTCCCTCTCTCGCTTGCTCTCTCTGTCCCTGCTTCTCTCGCTTTATACAAACAGAAATGTATAAATTGTGTTTCTATTTGTATAAAGCGAGAGAAAATTGTATATACACATGTAAATACATATATCTTCGTCTTATACACTTATAATTATACAATACAAATATTCCCATGTCCAGTTCTCTTTTGCCTTTCTCTCTTTCTCGCTTTATACAAACACGGATTATACAAAATACAATGTATAATTTATGTTTGTATAAAGCTAGAGAGAGAACGATATTTGATATACAAACATTTTATTTAGATCCAATTGTATACAAATTCAAATTTTATACAGATATACAAACACATAAAATTAAATTGAGAGACTCTCAATGATTTATACAAACGAGAGGTTGACAACAATTTATACAAATGGCCTGCCAGCGAAATTATACAAATCTGAAGAGGAGCCAGCGAATTATACAATTGCTTCTTTTGTATACATGTATAGTGAAATAGCCTAGTCATAGCATGTTTGCTATGGAGCGCAATTATGCAAACTTTGCTATAGCATACAAATATGAATTTTGTGTTTGCTATACGTGAAAGTTGCTCTATATTTAACCATAATAAATAATTGGAAAAAACATAAATGGGCCATAAAACTCAAAATAATTACATGTTCATACCCAAACCCAAAGTAATTCAAGAAATACTCATTCTCTCATGAATAATTACAACCCATATCATATAATGTATCAGTATCATTAAGACTTATAATTTTGCTTAACTAATACAAAATCAATATATATATATACTGTATTGTATCATTAAGGTTTCTTGTTCAGAAATTACTCATTAGTCAATGATAATATAAGAGTATATGTATATTGTTGTGGTAGGAGTACCCATATTCTATATTCTTAAGTTGTGTTTAGGAGTTCGCTTGCTGATTGTCATGTGGTTTGGTACTCACCCTTTGCTTCTACATTTCTGTAGGTTATGAGCCTGGATCTTTGTGATACTCTCTCTTCTCTCCTTGTCCGAGGCTTTCTGTGAGGTAATTGTTTGTCATCTCAGCGGATCTTGTTCTACTTTAGTGACACCATTATTTGAGATTTGTATTTTTCTTTCAAATCTATTGTAATATATTAGAGGTTTGTGCACGTGACAACCAGGTTTTGGGGGTGTATTTAAGTTGACTTTGTATTCCGCTTTAATATTGGTGTTAAACCTTCATCCTTATTTTTACTTTCGCATATTATCTTTATATTTGGGTTTAGGCTGACTTATGTTGGTGGGATAAGACGAGTACCATCACATTCATTTTTGGGACGTGACAAATTATTTAATATCAGGTAAGCGAAAATAGTTGGGGGTATATAGTATAATTATTTAGTGGAGTATGAATGTAAAGGGGTAGATTTAGCAATCCTCATCAAGGAAGGGGTCCCATCGCACATCCGATTCATGAACAAAGGATTCATAAACAGACAGATTTGACATATGTTTGTAATTATTTTGCTTTCATGGGTATTTGCTTAGTTTCCCTATAATAATTTGGTTAGATCATGAAAACTGCAGTAGTTTATTGACTAATAAAGAGCTGGGCCTTTTTTTAAAAATAGTTGGGCCTTTCTGGTGTGAGAGAGCCCATCAATTTGTTTGGGCTATATAGTTATAAGCATACTAAAACCAGTTTATTATAAAATCCATTTCATATTTACATGCGAAAGCCCATCAATCCTTGAAGTATTGATACATTTGTATCTGTGTGACCTATAGGTCACATGTTTGAGTAGTGCTTTGAAATAGTCATTAATGTTTGCATTAGGGTAGACAATCTACATTATTATTCCTTTGGGAGCGACACCCATTCTCTACCTAAAGCGAGATGTTTTGTGCACCAGGCTGCTAAACAATGTTATATGTTTTAGTAGAGTGATATAGTACTATTTTTGTGTATCTTTTTTACCAAAACAAACCATTATTAAAATCAATTCACCAAATTAATACGTTTTTTTTGAAATTTTACAAAATTAGTATAAACATATTTTTTAGAAACGTTTCGGGCTATATTTTATTCAAAAAAATTTTAATGAATAAAAGACAAAGGTTTGATAAAATAAACATACATAAAGCGTTACTATAATATACATTACTCTAAGACACGTTTTACGACTAAAACATAATTCCACACTAAGTTATGTGAGAAAAATGTATTGCCAGCATGAAAATGAAATACATATTAGATAACAGCTATTATATAAATCTAAATTCTTTTCCAAATACGTGAGCAATTTCTCTCACATCAAAATAACTAGGAGTAATTTAACCACGAATTGCCCACGCTTTCACTTTTTTGTTTTTGTGTAGCAAAACATATACATATATATACCCATAATTTATAGAAAGTGAGAAACACATACACACATACATATTTAAGAATTTTAACTTCAAAAATCAATTACAATATCATCAGTGTACAAACGTTAAAATTCTACATATCGATATATCCACACATCAATATCACACTTATATACTACCACAAGTCTAGCCAATTTAGATACAGATTGATCATTTCAACGATTTCTGGGTTGTCATCGAACCTACAATTCATTTATGTTACTCGGTTCACAGTTTATTAATTACTATATTTTCACATTTTTGGTAGCTTTTTTCATCACATATTTAAGTTTGATTCAAGGTTATTGAGTTCAGTCTAACCAACTCGTATCATATTATAGTGTGTGCGTGCAATGAGGGAGTTATAAGAAGTACAATACACGTACAACTGTACACACATATGCGTAAGAGCTTAACTTCAGTGTACTAGCAAAGTACGTACATAAATTATGTCATCAATATATATATATATATATTAAATCCTACATTATTATTATCACACATGTCTTTCATGTGTATAGGAATTTAACTTCAATACATTGACCGTTACTATATATATATATAGACATATTTATCGATACACTTATATATATGGCCAACCTTTCACATACTAGTGGTCAACTAGTACCAAACATTCTAGTTGACAACAAAAAATGAGCAAGAACAAATACCAAACATCCTATATACCGTGGTATACGTTGTAGAGGTGGAAAATGGATGTGTGAAATTAGAGAGCCACGTAAGACAACAAGAATATGGTTAGGTACATACCCTACACCACAAATGGCTGCTGCTGCCTATGATGTTGCTGCCTTAGCTCTTACGGAAACTCAATGTTGTACTCAATTTTCCTCATCTTGTCAATTCTTATCCAAAGCTCCCTCCCTCACCATCTCCGGACGATATACGTCGCGCCGCGGCCACTGCAGCAACGATGATGGCTCAACGAAGTGACGATGATCGGTCATCGGGAAGCAAGGGAGGAACTATATGTAACGAAGGGGGTTCAATTGAATCTTCTTTGTCGGAAAATTATGCTATGCAAATAGGTAAATACAAATATATATACTCCCTTATTTCATTTTATGAGTATGAATGTCCGTAGTCTAATCTCCGGCCCGTTCGGCCGTACGTAGATTGTTTGAAATTTGAAAATTTGAGTTTCTGAAGTTGTGAACTTGTGATTTTTGAAATTTGAAGTTGTGTTTGAACATGCATAATTCTTTGGAATTTTTTTGAAGTTTTATGAGTGGAAGTCTAAAATTTTGGTCAAATTTCATGATCAAACTATTAAATTAGGTCTTAGGCCTAACTCACACCCCAAAAGCTAGCTCAAAGGGAGAAGGATTGCCCAAGCTTTATAAGGAGTCCACCCATCTCATTAACCACCGATGTGGGACTTTTGTCATTCTTTAACACCCCACCTCACGCCCAGTGCTTAGCATCTGGTGCGTGGGCAATTTTGATTTTGGGGGCCCCAACATCGGGTGAGACG
>JAJOOR010014438.1:0-17195 GCA_036250505.1 Solanum acaule | reverse complement strand
GTGGCACAGTATGTTCAATACCAAACAAAACAATTCTTCACCAATACCACAGCCAATTTTCCAACAAAGGATCCTCCTCTGATAAACCAACTTGCTTTAAAAATGATATAAATTGAACCTGAATTTTGGCACTCCAACCCCCAAAAGGTAGCTAAGAGAATAATTAGCCCTTTAGCCAATTTTATCCAAAAAAAAAAAAAAAGAAAACTCCTGCATACACACAAAAACTTTTATGAATTTATCCTCACAAAGACCCAGTCTTGCATGTTTAAACCCCCATAAAGACAAGCAAACACAAACATATGTTACTCATACCACGATGTGGATAAGTAAAATAATCTCACCTACGGAATGGGGCATGCACCTAGCCAAGTATAAAAGAATTTCCAACCTTTCAAATCCTAATATTACAATTATTTTGGTTAACAAAGAGTGTGGATGAATGTGTTCACCTTCCAAAATGACATTGGCAAACATTCCTAGTTTCTCCTATGAGGGAAGCAACTAGCCCCTGAATTCTCACTGTTTTTTACATCAATGGTGGCTTGTATATGGTCACAAAACTGAGATCATTACTCCCTCTGTGCGAGATATGAATAGTTTTATCAAAGATTCTTTAATGAACATCAATTTTCTGTACTCTTGTAATTTTCCCATAGGTTTCATATCCCGTGGATATATTTTGAAAATTTTGTTTTCCACAAACCAGAAGGACATAAGGACTCACATGGCTACTCCTCCAAGGTCATTGTAAATGGTACAATAGTTGGAACCAGTCGGAGGCCTATATGTCGAAAGTGGATAAATGGTCCCGACGCAATCCAGGACATCTGACCCCAATAGATGTAGTCCAAGTTTCATATTTACAACAAAAATCAATTGCAACTACACAGTGAGCCAACTCAAATAACAAAGGAGATTTCATCCAACAAAGGGAACAATTCTTCAACAACTCATAGTTGAGCTCCTGGGAAATCAAAAGCAGGCGTCAGAAAAATCCGAGTTTGAAGATATAGAAGACCAGTCTTTGCATCAATTTTCAACCAAATTGACATCATAATGCGATCACCAAAGCATTATCAAAGTCGATGTCATGCATGACATTAGCAAACATGGACTGAAATTATTTAGAGTGATACTATAGCATTACTGCAGCTCTATTGTAGAACTTTAAACTATAGCAATTTTTGTTTATAAATAGCCTCCCTCTCCATTTGTAAAACACGCCTTATCTTCCAAGAAACACTCTCATCTCTCTCTTTCTCTCATAAGAAGACTTGGATAGAGCTTGCTCCCTACTTGTAATATTTTCCAAGTTTCTTTGATATAAATATCAAAGTTCAATTTTTAACTTGTTTTTTTCATTACTTTTCTAACATCTCTTTTTTATTGTCTTTATTACTTATGATTGACACTGCCACCTACCTTTAATTAATTATTGCATTTTCTAACATATGGTCGACTTTGCATTAGCATTTACATTTGAAACATTCGTATGATTAATTAATACCCAATACCAACATTATATAAAATGTCACCTTAACTCAATATTATGAGTAATAATCTTTACTATATTATATATATATATATATATAATCTTCTCCGTCCCAATTTATGTGGCACACTTTCCTCTTTAGTCTATCAAAAAAGAACGTTACATTCCTATAATAGAAACAACTTAACTTTGAAATTCCTATTTACCCTTAATGAAATGACTTATAGGCACCCAAATGTTCAAGATTTGTTTTAGACCACAAATTTTAAAAACCTTCTTTACTTTCTTAAACTTTGTGCCTGGTCAAACAATTCCACATAAATTAGGATGGAGGGAGTATATGTATACCAATTTATAATTACGTAATAGACATTTTTTCATTTAATTTAAGTAACAATAATGTATTTAGATCACTTTGTTAATTAAAAAATAAGTTGTTTTTCAACAATCTTAAATAACTAATTGTCAGATATAATTATATATTACTCATATATATTTGTTAATTGTATCCAGGACCCATATCCGCTCTGATATCCATACTCAGATCCATATTCCCCAATCTTAAATAAATCTAATGATGAATCCATCCTCTAGATCCAAACCCATAACTGATACCCACACTCGTGTTAGAGCAACATAGAACATAACTGGAACATACACCAGCAATTGTTTTTTTCTGGACTACTAGTATTAAAATTAATTAAATGCTTTGAGACATTGATTTAACAGTCTAACAAACTATGAAAAAGAACACCATTTTCATTTAGTGAATTGCAGGTTGATATCTAAAGAATGTTTCCACTATTATTGATGTTCATTGTCAATATCAATGGAGTCTATTAGTAAAGTCCCCGACCCACATTGCTGATTTTTCTGAAGTAATATTTTCAGATAATAAACATGTTGGCATGCCATCATCTGGTTGTTTTAAGCAGTAATGATTGTTTCATAATGTTATTCTGAACTTATAAATGAAAAAGTTAATGATTAGAAATTATGCACATCAGATAACAGAAATCTGCCTAATACATTGGAAGCAACTAAAAATACTCCAAAATTTCAAGTTAGAGACAATCTTCAAAAACAATTTATAATCAGCAAGCAATGAAGTAGTTGATAAAACAACTAAAAGTATAAGTTTCAGTTTTCAGTTTAGAGTTGTACCAAAGTACCCTTTATCAAAAGAGCATCCAACTAATGCCAGCCAAAGCAACAATGGACATATCAGACTTGACTATTGCTTCACATTACGTGAGTCCTAACTCTTCTATTTAAGTAAAATTATATGACATGACTCATTTATTTTTTGTATTAAGCCACTTAAGGTCACACATAAAAGTCGGTTAAAATTTTGTCAGACCAATCATGAAATCCAGATACATCAAGTATACAGAGCCTAACACGAGTAGTAATATAGAAACCTAAAGTCTAAGCAACTATTGAGGATACTATCTATTTGGAAGAAAAGGAATGCAAAGAAATAAAGAGCCTAAAATGTAATTCTTTTTTTTTTATAATAGATGTTTTCGTCATAGAACATGAATTATTGCTGAGTTTCGTGACGTATAAAAGAGAGAAAATATTACCTTCTTCAACTCCACCTGGGGAGGAGGGGGTTCCTGATAAAAGCTTGGCATGGGGGTTGCTTTAAACTTTAAGCTCTTTCTTAACATTTTGATCTCAGCTTCCTGAGTTTCCTGATTGACAAATACAAAGAGCACAAATGAACGTCTTAAAAGGCAATGCTAGAAGCCACTACCAGATTTCTACATCATGAAAATGATAGAGCACAACAGTCAACATGCCTTAGTCTTGGCTTGCAAATTACTCTGCTCGACTTCCTTTGCATGGATTTTTTCCTCAAGCTTAGAGTAAAACTATTCAAATGAAACAGAAACAAACTCTATCAAGTTTCCAGGATAGGATTACAATGGAAACCAACAGCTAATGCGAGGAGAGAACAAACCTCTCTCCTTTTCTCAGCCCTCTCATCGCACTTGAAACTCATATTGTAGGTTGGAAGAGCACCTACTTTACGAGACTTGGCATCTGCAGCAGGACTCCTTTAAAGTGATTAAGGATAAACTGGAAATTTCATCCTTTCAGACAAATGCATCCAAGAAAAATAAAAAAAAATATCTCTAGTACAGAGGAAAGCAAAGAGTAGAGGAAAAAGTTGAGAAAGATCAGCATATATAGGATACAAAGGTGATTCTGCATTTCCATCAGCTTTATTTGGGGCAGCTTTCTTCAAAGATATCGGATTTGTTTTCTCCCTGGATATGGAAATTATAGTTCACAAGCCATCGTGGAGATAAGATATCTTACATTGCGTAAAGAGCACAAAAGAAGACTTAAAGAAACTCAGACACAAAGGCCAAAGAGGGATTAGGATCTCTCAGAAAATTCTTGGTTTAAATGTCATACAGCTGAATGCAACAGATGGTGGAACAACTAGTAGAGGAAACAGGACATACTTAAGGCCGTCAGCATTTGGAGAAGGCGATGTTGCATAAGGTTGGCCAGATTGCTGCAAGAAGATAGACATTAGTAATAATGAGCAACAAAACTAACAAACTAAAGAGACTGTTGTGCTCTAAGCTGTATTTGTCTACAACAAGAATGACGATATGCACCTTTACCTTAGCATGACTGACATTTATACGGGCTACGGTGGGTTTTAAATTGTTATCAGCAGTTTTTCTGTCGTTACATGATTTACTCTTTACACCAAGGGAAGAAGTCTGTTTAGACCGTTGCTGCGAGGCTAGGGAACCATTTGAAACAACAGAACCAGCTGATGCATCTTTGCCATCTTTGGTTTTCTTGACACCAATGGATGCAGTATTTTTGCCTTTTCCTGGAGCTTTGGGCTGTTTGGAGTTCTTAGACTCTCGAGATTCTTTGGCTTCATGTCCCTAGAAAAGAAAAAACTCGTAATTGTGGCGTAAAAAAGACTCAATCAAGTTAATAATCCAGCAATGAACTCCCTTACCTCAGAACTGGCACAGGGATTGTTTTCTATAGTCGTGGTTGATTCGTGTGCGACCTCGTGTGCAGTGGAACCAACAGTTTCACTATCATTCACCATCACAGCACTCTGAAAACTTCTTTCCAATCCTTGAACACTGAAACTTCCGTTAGGAACATCATCTAGTTTGTCAGTAACTACTTCTGGAAGTTGGTGAATTCTATTTCCAAAGCTCGACCCGTTTACGGAAACAGATATGTTATTGTCAACTTCCATCATGCTCTAGAAAGATGCAAACTAGCAATCCCCAATTCTAGAAACCACAACCACAAGACATACATCATGTTATAGAAAGGGGAGACTTTAAAGTATAATTAAGCAATACAAAAACAGTCTCTTTTCTTCATTGTAGTAGGTAACGATCAGATATATATAAATTATGCCACACACTACATGAGAAAACAACCATCAAACACAATGTAGAGATTAAAACACCAAGGATCAGAAAAATCACAGCTAACCCATCAACTATCAAAGTTCAGATTTCAAATATAAAATATATATTTTTTCCTTCCACCTGCTAAAACATAAACTTGTACCATCAGTATTAGACGACCACCAAACAGTACACATAAAAAACAAACGCAGACTTCACTTCTCAAGTCCAAACCAATGTTAAAAAACAAACATGACACAGCATAAGTAAAGAAGTCAAAAACCAAATCAAGTCAAGTAACAATAGCACAAGCCAACAAAGTGAGTAAAGTAGAATAGATCTCCGACCCAGGAACTATTTTCAGCTTTATAACACTAATGTTCATAAGATATAACTTATTAAATAATATAAACAAATGCAGATGCTTCTGAAAAACATCAACTCACCTAAAAATGATTACAAGTCCATTGAATCCACAAGAGATCTGAGAAAACAACTTTCACAAACAAAGATCTTGAAACCTAAAAACAATGATTAACAGAAAATGCACTTCTTCTTTTTTGGGTGAAATTGGTAGTGAAAAGGTCTGAACTGAGAAGAGGGCTACTCTGTGTTTTTTTTTTTTCAAATGAAAATTTTGCTGTGGAGTGGGCTTTTGCAGCTTTGTGGGAGGTTTTGGGGGTGTTTTTAGAATTTGGTAAAGTTTGTGGTGCCAGCAATATTCAAATCTATTCCAGGTCACTGTCTGATAAGAGAGAGAAGTTGGTATGTCTCGACATTTAGAGAGAGAAAATGGCCATCGATCGGCTGACGTGACAATATCAACGGCAAGATTTTGCATCCTATTTTGCAGCTACATTGTCTTTTATATTGGGTTGTTTGGTAAAGTGTATTACGAAAAAATAATGCATGCATGAACTTTCTTATTTGGTATTTTTTTTCAACTTATGTATAACTAAATCAAACATTAATTATACACTTTATTGTGTATATTACTAATATGATGGATTTCTAGGTATTACTGGTAATTTTTTGGAAAAATTACCTAATTACACATCCTTTTTTATCATATTTTTTATTATTCCCTACCATTTTAAAAAATTACAAAAATCTCTCTTTTTTTCTCAAATTCTCTCATTTCTAGATACATAACTTTCAATCTTCCAACTCCACTATTTTCTCCCTTTTTTCATGCCTATAATCACTCCATTGTATCACCTTTATCACTCCTTTATTTTGAATTTTAAATATTTTCTCTCTCTAGTTAATCATTTAAAGTTAATCAAGAGGTAGTTCTTCATTTATTTTTCCTTTCCTATTTTTTTTATAGGAAAACATGAACAATAGGCTCAATTTATTGACTATGTATCATATGTTTGTTATGTATGTGCATTACTATTTTATAACTAAATCATTGTTTATCATATTCATATATTTTTTTGTATATAATACATAGCTACGTCAAATTATACGGGTATGATACACAAATACTAATTTATACTACGGGATTTAGATAAGTATACCAGTTTAATGTATGCATTAGAATATTTAAAGACAATTGCTCCTTAAAACCTTTTCTTACATATTTTCCACCATAATTGTGAAGGATATCTTTGTAAATAAACTTTTTTATGCAATGCATGCTATTTATAATGTACCAAATCAAATAATGCATAAAATAATCTAATCTATAATTAATGCAAGTATTACTAATACAAACATTAATAATCCAAACATTACTATTACATTTTATTTAGCATTATTTTTATACACTTTACCAAACGACTCCTATATGTCTACACTAATAAACCTTTCTTATGTAGTCTTTTCCAAGGAAAGTTTCTTTCTTTCTCTTCTCTTATATATAATCTATGTTATATCAAAAGCATAAAGGTTATTAATTGAGTTTAAAAGGTTTCATCAATTTTGAGCAATATTTAAGATATTTATGTTGTTAATTTTTTTTTTAAAAAAAAGACCGCCCTTCCATATTAGAGAACTCCCTGAGGTATATTTTTCTTCTTTTGACCTAGATACATAATTGTTCAACTTGATCATTTGACTAGTAATATGTAGTCTTTTCATTTTAGTTTATGCGACAGTATTTTAAATATTGAGAGAGACAAAAAAAAATTAGTGACAATTTTTATATGTTTTTTTAAGTATTTTGAATTGTTAATCATTTTTGTTTATCTTGATCATTTAACCAACAAAGCAATTATATATAGTATTTTCATCTCAATTTATGTGATGATGTTCAAATTTTGAGAGCTAAGCAGTTTTTTTTTTTTTTTTACCACAGATTATACATCTTTTTTAAATATTTTAAATTATTAATCTTATAATTATGGTACTTTTTACTTTGTAGGATTTGGACATGTGATTTCATAGAGATGAAATTAGCGTTTGGACATGTGATTTCATGTTGATTTCATTTCATGATTTCATATTATGAGAGAGAAAATGATCAAAATAGCCCTTAATGTATATACTTAGATTGATTTGGTCCCTCATAGATGCAACTTATGGAAAAGGTCATTTATCTATGTTAAAAACTTATCAATTTAGTCTTTCATCCTAAAACCATAACGACACAAAAAAATTATGTCAAATTAAACAGAGATGTGCAACTCATGTGACATACAAAAATCTTAAACAAAACCTCTGTTTTCTTGGATCAGTTCCAAAGAATGAAAACTCCCGGCTTTCCAACAAACAACACTCTCGCATTTCCGACAAAAGAACCCTTTTTCTTGTAAAATCAAGGACACAAGTTTTTTCCATTGATGAACAATGTTAATCAAAAGATACTCCAAGGGATAGAGAATTTATTTTATTTTTAGTCTAGATAATCCAAAGGCCAGCCTATTTGGTATTCAAAATTTGCAGGGTTGTTAGTACTATTTTTCCAATCGTTTTATATAAGATTTGTTTTTTTCTTTTTGGTGATATGAAAATCTACCTTTTTGATTTTTTACTGTTGGCTTTTTTGGTTTGTGTATTCAAAAATATTTAGAAGTTATGGTGTACAAAGTATACATGCTTTGTAACATCTAGAATGCGGTCTTAATCGGCTAAAGTATGTAATCTATTAACTGCAGATTATGTGTTCGAGGAGTCATTTTTTAGTATCAAATTTTATCATAAAGGATTGATTTTAAACATCAACCAGCCAAACAATATGTTGGTGGTATCATTGACTACTTTGATTATGTTGAATTGAATGACTTGAAGAAAATGGTCGAATTATGTGGTTACCTAAATGATTCAATAATTTTTTGGCATAAATGTGAGAAGCTTAGTAACAAATGGAGATTAGTCTCCATGGAGGTTGAAGCGCATAACATAAAAAAAAATGCATCCCTAAAGATATAGTAGTGGAGTTATATTTTGAGCATTTGGACTCTTATATTGGAATAGATGATCCAATTGAGTTTGGTTGCAGAACTAGTCGCATTCCAGAGAATGAAGATGTCGTTGGACCTGTTGACAAAGAGTTTGAAAGGGAAAATTTATCTTCGGGAGATGATTTTGAGGATTCTGAAAATGAATTCTCCAATGACGAGCTGAAGGTTGATGAACAAGGACACTATAAACATAGTTTTGAGGATGACAGAGAGTTTATTACTGATGAAATTCAAAAGAAGATGTTACATGAAGATGGGGATCCTGATTGTGTTAACTCTGAAGACAATAAGAGTTTCGATGGTGATTCAGAAATGAAAGTTTTGATTTTCCAAAGCACAATGCAAAGACTGATGGAAAAAATCTAATTTTGGCTTTGGAATACACTTACGAAAGCAAGGAAGAGTTCAAAAATGTTGTAATAACTCATGAGGTAAGCCAAGGAAGGTATATTCGGTGGAAAAAGAATGATAAAGTAAGGATGAAGGCAAAGTGTATACACAATTATTGTAGCTGGGAAATAATGGTGTCAAAAATGCACAGGGAAAATACGTTTCAGGTAAAAACTTATAGTCCCTCACATAGTTGTAAAAATTGGCACCATTATAACAAGATGATAACTTCTTCATTCATTGCAATGACCTATCTTGATAGAATTAAACACAATAGGGCATGAAAGATGTCTGAATTCAGAGATATGGTTAGTGTCGAGCTCAAAGCTCATGCTACTTTAACTCAAGCTAGGACGGCTATAAAAAAGGCAATTGCATTACTTGATGGAAATTTAAAAGATCAATTTGCCATTCTTTGGGACCATGTTCATGAAATTGACAAAACAAATCCAGGTACTTTAATTTATATGAAGTTTACTGTTAATGAGATGCCTAATACGCCATATTTATTTCAAAGAATCTACTTATGTTTTGCTGCTTGTAAAGAGGCTTTCAAGGTTGGATGTCGCAGAATAGTAGGTGTGGATGGATGTTGGTTGAAGGGGCCAATGTATGTGAATCAATTATTGACAACAGTGGATCGAGATGCTAATAATAACATATTTCTAGTAGCATATGCCGTTGTTGAAAGGACACCAAGGAGACATGGTCATGATTTTTAAACCACTTGGCTGGTGACTTAGAGATTGACGATCAAGAAAGTTAGACCTTTATGTCGAACAAATAAAAAGGTCTTGTCAAAGCATTTAACGAGATTTTTCCATATGTTGACCATAGATTTTGTGTGCGACATCTCCATATTAATTTTAAGAAGGCTGGTTTTTTTGGTTTGTCCCTCAAGAATGCTCTTTGGGTTGCTGCAAATGCTTCAACTGTGGAGTTTTTTAAAATTTGCATGGAGAAGATGTATGAATTAGATGCTGAAGCCGTTGCATGGTTGAATGAAAAACCACCTACTGAATGGTATAAATCATATTTTTCTACAGTGCTAAATGTGATGTTTTGTTGAATAATATGTGTGAATATTTTAATAGTATGATTCTTGATACTCGAGACAAGCCAATCATAACTTTATTGGAGAAACTAAGATATCTTCTTATGGCTAGATTCCGAGCTAATAGGGAGAAATCAGAAAGATGGAATTCAGGTGATATTTGTCCTCGGATCAAGAGCATCTTGCACAAGAATGAATCTGCGGCAGCTACATTTATTCCAAAACAATCAAATCAATGGAATTATGAGATTCTTGGAGCATCGATTACCGACAATTGGGTTGTGGACCTACAAAACAGAAAGTGTAGTTGTAGAAAATGGACTATAATAGAATTCCTTGCAAACATGGAATACTGACTATTTGGGCTAAAAATGATATGGTTCTTGATTATGTTGATGATTGCTATAAAGTTGATACATATAAAAGAATTTATGAAAAAACCATCTTTCCGATAAATGGATCACAATTGTGGCCTAAATCAAACAAGGTTCCTCCTTTGCCTCCGAGACTTGTACGACAAAACAAGAGGGGAAGAGACCAGAAATTGAGGAGATGAGAGCAAGATGAGGTAGGATCAAGCAGAATAAGAATGAAAAAAAAAACAAATATCTGTTAATTGTAGCTTATGTCGCAAGCCTGGCCATAATATAAGGACCTGTAGATTTAAAAATTATGTGCAGTCTGAAGTAGGTGCAATGACTCAGCTTTCTGGATGCCTCCTACTTCATCAATTTCTGAAAAGTTACTGGTAATTTTTTTGGCATAAATTTTGATTTGGCTCTCAATTATATTGTTTTACAAATACAAAACTAATGCATTGTACATTTGTAGGTTAGAAGAACAAATTTTGGACCAAGTCAAGATTGTTTTGATACTTAAGTGGTGTTGCTATCAATTTTGATTGGGCTAAACATGGTGCCACAACTTTTTTTTTGTGTGATGGACATAAACAGTGCTTGTTTTGTGAAGGATATATAGTGTTGCTGCTATTTTTTATTTTATGAACATGGTGTGGTTGCTTTTTTTTTTTTTTTTTTTTTTTTTGTGAAAAGAATAGATGATGTTGTTGTAGCAATGGTTCTTATGATGATAATATTATGTTGTTGTTTTTTCAAGTCATTCGTAGCAAGTTTTGTTTATGCTGTGCGGATGAGCTTAAGATAAGTGCTTAGAATATATTTTTTATTTTATCCAAACACTATAAAAATGCTTTAAAGTTATTTTGACTTAATGCACTTAAGATTTGTACTTGATATTGCACTAATATGATGTATAGAGGAGTTATCACAAGTAAAGAAAGGTGATATGGAGGAGTTTAATAACCATGAGATTGCACCAGAGACACCTTTTTCTATAATTGTGATGTTGTTGTTGCTATACAGAGCACACATCCTACTAATAATGTGCCTCATTATTGATGAAGACACCAACACAAATGTTTATCATAGTGTTCCTCATGAGTTCCAAATCCCACAGGGATGTCAAAATAATAAATGAAATGGCTAACAACGTCATGGCAACATCATAGAGTATATTCTTTAAACAAACAAAATCATGTTCTATTACTGTCGTAGGAAAATCATACACAATCATGCAATCGACTTTATCATTGGGTACGCTTAAAAGAGGTTGAGATCGGAATGACATATGTGACAAGAAGCAATGTTCAAGTTGTGACATTTGACGGGACCGAAATGAATATACTAGGAAAAGTCTATCTAGTGCTATAAATTGGATCAATAGGATTTTCGATCCTATTTCACATGATGAATGCATCAACTTCATATACAACATATCAATGGATCAACCTTGTATTTATCTAGTAGGATTTTCCTTTCCACACTGTACCAGGGCATAAAATATAAATGGTTAGATAAGACATAGTAATATAGAGAGAGGCCGACAATCCTATCCGTCCAATGTCCCTTATTTATTAATTGGACGAATCTACTTTTCACACCATGGAAGCTTAATATTGCGCAAAGAATTGGAGAAAATGATGCATCAGATCCTAAGATGGTGGTCATCAAAATATTAGATCACGAGTACAAACTAGAAATGGATCTTAGAGCGAATTTTGATGGGATCATTGAGACTATATAGCTAAAACATTATAAAGACACAATATTCCTTATTTATAACGTCGCTTAATGAAATTTAAGGTTATCATCAACAGTTTTCCACAATATATTGGCCTTCAAATGACCACCTTAAATGTTATCGATTAATACTACAACAATACAAGTACAAATAAAAATAAATCATATCATAGTTTCTTCAAGTCAATCATTTTTTCGCTTCATTGATTCTTGACAGCTTCATATGTTTCCACATTTTCTTCAAGTGCGACAATTCTACTCAATAACTTTGAAATGTCAAATTTGATTCTTATCATCTTATCGGAATGCATCTGGTGCATGATTCCAGTTTCTCCAATCTGCCAATTTATAGTTTTTGTTGTTCTACTCTTGTGTGTTTGATAAATAACAATTTTGATGAGTGTGTCAGTAGCCGTCTTCTTCACCTTCATCGGAACCTACCCAAACACCGTCAACAATGGAAAATTTTGGGTCGATTGATTTACAAGAAAATATTTTTTTGTTAGAAAGACAGGAGTTTTCATCCTTTGTAACTGATCCAAGACGACAGAAGTTTTGTTTAAGATTTTTGTTCAATCTTAAGTATGCAACAAATAAAACTCCTCATACTGTATCACATTACACCAATACCAAATGTTCTATATAAACAGAAGAATCTTTAGTTTCTCAATCACTCACGAGCCTTCAACTCAGAAAAACACCTGGATAGATCATCATCACTGACCTTCTCCTCATTCTTAGAAGATATAGCATGGCCGACTACTTGTGAAAGCCCGATAGACACCTCGAGTCCATAGTCATCAGCCACCGGTTGCATCAAGCTGCCGACCTGATCCTCTGGAGTCGATAAGGAAGTACTTCCAGCCATAGAACTCTCCATGAATTCAGCTTGAACCTCCATATTCACAAACTGACGCTCGAATGAATCCATCGTCCCCGATATTTTCTATAGATTCCCTGTGTTGAGTGAAGACTCTAGTGATTTTACAATCGAGGATATTGACTTGTTGATCGTCGTCATCTTCGCTTGAGTATCTAGGCGAGCCACAATGATGTCAAGGCAAGAGGAGAGACGGAGATAGTTCATCTGCGGATGGCGTTCTCGATGTAAAATCTAGCGTTGTCGATGTTACCTTTCTTGATGGCCTTCTTCACCCTGAGCTTCTCAGACTTGTCATCCTTCTCGCATTTTTGGGTATGGCGTTGGAGGCTTTTGGATGTGAACTTGAGCTCTATGATCTAATTCATCAATTTCTCGGCGTTTCCCATTTTCTAAGCTTTGGTGATGGAGTCTTTCGATTGTTTTTGGCGATTCTTTTCCTTTGATCTATCAATCTTCTTTTCAATTTCTAAAGTATATCAATCATCTTTTCAATGTCCATGAGTTGCACATCTCTGTTTAATTTGACACAATTTTTTTTGTGTTGTTAGAGTTTTAGGGTGAAAGACTAAATTGATAAGTTTTTAACATAGATAAAGGACCTTTTCCATAAGCTTCATATATGAGGGACCAAATCAATCTAAGTACATACATTCAGGACTATTTTGATCATTTTCTCCATTATGAGATGAAATCTCAAATTCTTCAAAAATCATGATTTAGAATTTTTCGAATACAAAAACTAACCACAAGTTTATATTTTGTACAAACAATCCCACATTTATATCTACTAACCATTTATTTTATATATAAATAAAATTTATAATTCATTTCATTACTTTTTAAAATATTTATACCTCATATAATAATTATTCTCACCAACATAAAATTTATTATTACTTCAAATCAATTCCTACTTTACCATTCATATTCACAAAATTCATTATTTTTTTATCAAATTTATTTATTAATCAAATTGACCAATAAATGGCTCAAAGTAACAATTAATGTTGGTTCGTCTTCTCAGTCATATGATCAAGAAATGCATGTTTAACGTGAGAAAATTGTTCGTACTATGCGTAAAGACTAGACACAACAACTTGTGTTCAATTCTTTTTTATTGAATTAAAGTATGATCAATAAAATGTTGTGTTTTTTTAGAATAGTTTTGTGATAGTATATTGTGCAATTTTATGAGCTTTTGCTTATTTTGTAAGATTGTATAAAGAATTGAAACAATTTTAATAGTTTACAACTTATGAGGTTCTTATGTTTATGAGAAAACATATAACATAAAAAGTTCAAATTGCGTGTCCAAACAAAACTTCAACTTTATCTCATAATTTCATAACATGACTTCATATCATGATTTCATATCGTGATTTCAAATCATTATTTCATATTGCATGGCAAAACAGTCCCATAGTTTTAAAAATGAAAAAATTATTTATCGAAAATTAAAAGATTTTATGTCGAAATGTACGGTCAAAATTAAGAAATTTGAATTTCACAAAAAGAGTATCATTTAATTTGGGATAGAGAAAATATATATTTTGTGTTGTACAATGTATCTTCACCTTTTGATTATGTTCTAATATTTATAACTTTATATATTTATTGAGATAGTAATTATTTCTCAAAACGTATTCAACTAAATTAAGTTTTGGAAGTCTTTTTAGAAAGGTTTGGATTCGAAGGTAAATTTGAGTACTACTTTCCATCCCCAGACTGATGGTCAAGTAGAGTGCATGATTCAGACCTTAGAGGATATGATGAGGGATTGTGTGATCGATTTCAAAGATAATTGGGATGATCACCTACCTCTCATAGAGTTTGCTTACAATAATAGCTATCACTCTAGCATCCAGATGGCTCCCTATGAGGCTCTTTATGGGCGAAAATGTTGATCGCCTATTGGTTGGATTGAAGTTGGTGAAGCTGAATTGATATGACCAGACTTAGTTCATCAAACCATGGAGAAGGTGAATATTATTCAGGAAAGGTTAAAAACAGTGCAAAGTCGTCAGAAATCCTATACAGATGTTAAGAGAAGAGACTTGGAGTTTGAGGTGGATGATTGGGTCATAAAGGGTGTTATGAGATTTGGAAAGAAGGGGAAACTCAGTCCCTGGTATATTTAGTCCTTACAGGATATCTAAGAGAATTGACAATGTAGCTTATGAGTTGAAGCTACCACCAAAGTTAAGAGTTGTCCATTCGGTATTCCACATTTCTATGTTTAAGAAGTGTATGGGCGATCCTTCACTTATTATACCTACCAAGAATATTTGTATTAAGGACAACCTATCTTATGAGGAGATATCTGTTCAGATTCTTGATCATCAGGTTCACAAGTTGAGAACCAAGGAGGTTGCATCAGTCAAGGTCTTATGGAGGAATCAGTTTGTTGAGGAAGCTACTTGGGAGGCTGAGGAAGATATGAAGAAGAGATACCCACATCTCTTTACTTTCGGAGAAATTCCAAACTAAGGTACTAACTCTTTTCTTGGTACTCTTTAAATTAATATACTAAGTTATGTGAACTGCATGTTGGGTGTTTGAGTTGGGTGTTAGATGTTTTCCCATACCCTGCTTTACTTAGAGTGATCTCATTCGAGGAGGAATGTTCCCAAGGGAGATATATTGTAACACCTCGGACTTTGAAAGAGCTAAATTGAGATTCGTACAAGTTACTCTTCAATTGTGAGTTTTAGGTCAACTTCAAACGGCCATAACTTTCAACACAGGATGAGTTAGGTGGCCCATGAGGTATCAAATCGATGGTCGTTGAGTCCTCTTTCCAACACTGTTGAGTTTGCTAAATTCTGAGTTCGGATGAATGAGATATGCCCGTTTGAGTGTATCTTGTCTAGTTAAGGTAATTCATCCATTTTTGGGGTATTTTGGTCTTTTCCTTACCCCACTAGCCTAGCACATTTTTTTAAACCCTTTTTGAGGTCTAAACTAATTGAGATCAATTTTATTCATTCCAAAAGAGCATAAGGGTTTTAGAGAGAAGTTTAGGAGGAGAAAAAGAAGAACGTTCAAGAAGTTCTTCCAAGCTTTGAGGATTTTCGCCAAGAACTTAGTTCTTTCGAGGTATATAAGCTCTCATAGTATTGGGTTTGTTCAACCTCACGCCAACCATGTGATTTTAAGACATAAATTCATTCTTGAGGTTGGTTGATTTGAATTATTGAGAAATTATTGATGTTTTAGCTTCATTCTTTAATAATGGAGTCTTGTTGGGTTCTTGAGGTGAGAGTTTTGCGAATAAGTGTTGTTCTTGATGGAATTTGAGTGGATTTTTAATTAATTTTGTTGGGTTTATAAATCCAAACCAGTTTGGGAGGAGATCATTCGATTCTAGATGAGTTAGGGCTTGAATTGAACAATAAAAATTTGTCAAAAATCTGGGGATGGGTGTGGGCGGCGCGCCACCACTGCACCAAAACTACTGCCCAGTAATTTGGGGCCTAGCACAGCGCGCCTGATGTTTGCGTAATCAAGACACAACTTCCAATGCAAGTGTCTACGATCGTACAATAGTAAAGTAACCCAACCAAGGGTTGGGATCGTTCCCACAGGGAGTTGTTTTGAGAATTAGTAGAAAAATGAAATTAAGTTCTAATTAGTCATAGCTGAAAATATTGTCGTATACAAACACACTAAATCAAAGGGATGACACAAAAGTGTTAATTAACGATGGGGTTTTGTCACAAGTAAGTAAAAGCAAGCAAAAATAAAAAAGAGAACTAATCAAGGAGATGAGGTTCTTGGGATGTGATGGGAATACGGGAAAAACTAAACTATTGGGTACTTGCTTTTGATAATAAATCTGTTGAGTATTTGTGACTAGGCTAGACTATAGTGTGGGTAAATTCTCTCTCTCGAGCAACTTACCCCAAATCAAATGGGTTCCTTCCGGACACCCACTTGTTGCATGAAGAACAACCTCCGCCTTAGCCCACTCACTCTCTCGAGCTGAGTGTGTGGGAGAAGGACTAGGGTTCACTCTCTCGAGCTGAACCTCATGTCGACCCACTCCCACCGACCATCAATTTAGTAGTCTTAGTTTTATGACCTCTCTCTCGAGCAAGCCGAAAATACAAAGGTGAAATCGTATTTGCAACTACAATTTCATTAAGTTCCACCACAACTACTAAATGAAATCACATCTAAACAAAAAATAAATCATCAACAAGCAAGACCTAATAGATAATCTAACCCATATTCACAAAATCACACCCCAAGAATTGGGGTTTTAGCTAGACATGTAAAAGAGATAGAAATTTATACCAAAATGAGTTTGCATTCAAATGGGTATGAAGATTTAAGTCTCAAAACAAGTCAAGAGTGAAGAATCCACAAGACCCAAGTCCAAAATCTTGGAGTTGAAACCCTTTGAACCTTCAAGTTCTTCAAAACCCTCTCCAAACTTAGAACTCAAAAATAGAAGCAAA
>JAJOOR010014437.1:0-18429 GCA_036250505.1 Solanum acaule | reverse complement strand
ATGTTCTTCTTGTACTCATTTTTTAACAACTATACACATGCATACGAAATCAAATTTTCTAACAATTTTAATACAAGAGGACAATCCATAATATAATGACAATGGCACACAATACATGTGTTGAGATATATAAGTAAATGACATTAAACTAAAAAAAATAAAGCATACAAATCTTAATTTCATTTTCCTCTTGTTCCTGCTCGACTGCTCTTTTTTCACACCCACTTGAATCAATATTGTTGACTTTTCTCCTTTTTTTCAAGATTAGTTTTCACTTTTGAACCTTTTTTCTTCTTTATTAATTTTGCATGTTCGATTTTTTCAAGCAGATTTAAGGGTATATGATCATTAACCTTTTTTGTTCTTCTTTCGTTCTCCATTGCAGCAGTAGAGCCTGAAATTTTGACTTCTTGTTGAGTAATACACAAATCAAAAGAAGGTAGTTCATCCAACAATTTGTCAAATAAATGTATATCTCTCGTAACCCTCCTCAAAGTATCAATTTCAGCCATTGAAATGGATAAACAAATTCTTGAATCAAAACCCTATGAAAATAGAAGAAAGTGTAGATGTGTAGATATATAATGTTCATAAAATTAGAAGATATCTGATGGATACAAAATCACAAAAATTGCTCTTGCAGTGATGTAAAGGATCTTGAATTTGAATGAATTTGGGGGGGGGGGGGGGATTCAGAAAGTATGTGATGTATGAATATTGATGAAAGAGAAAAAATTGATAATGGTAAACATGGGAAAAGATCACAAATGTGTCTGCCATAATTAATTAGGCATTCAATAATTACTTTCCTATTTAATATTTATTTATTATATTAAATATATATAAATTTTATTTATTTATTTGTATATAATTAAGTTTGCTATTTATAATCTAATTATATTCATATAACATGAAAAAAATAAAATGTAGCTATTTTTCTTGAATATATATGGATGTTTGTCATATTTTGAAGTTTTTCCTTTATTTAATTCAATAAGTCTCCAAAAATTTAGGCAAAATATCCCAAACATTCCTATATATCAAAACATATATTAAAAGCACATTAATTTAACTTTAAGCTTTGTTCTATGTAACATATTAAAGAGAATACACACCATTTTCATGTTAATCAATTTGTTGTTCAAAGCAAACTAAATTTGATCCTCATAATTATAATTGAGAGCAAAGGATGACATTGTTTGTATATTAAAAAAAATAAGAAGAGGATAGACTATATCCATAGTATGCAAAGAACCATGTAAATTTATGTGGAGACCCACGTCCTATATTTGAGATTATTCCTACTTTTCAATTGCAACAAAAAATAGTAGTGCATATTTTAAATTTATCACCAAAAAAAATAGTGTTCACAAAATAAACTTCCAAAAAAAAAACAACTAAAACAACAACAAATCAGTTGTAATATAATTCAATAAATAACTTTAAAAATAATAGATGAAAGAATAATTTTTTACAGATTATTTGCTACCGTCTTATCTTGAAGTATCAATTCAACAAAAAATAAGATGTGTAAATACTTGCAATGTGGTACGTTCCATAAATTCTATATATTCCATCTTATATATGTTGGGAAAGGCAAGACACTAACAAAAATGTCAGACATGATAGCAGTGGAATAATACCCAAATCTAAACTATCCCTTTTAATTTGAACCAAGAGAAGACAAACCAAATCAAGCAATATGAAGAATGGACAGCAAGTATATCAACCAAACTAAAGCAACAAGATAAGAATAACCTAATCACACAAGACACAACAATTTACGTGGAAAACCCTTCGATGTGAAGAGTAAAAAACCACAGGACCAAAAGCTCCACTATAAACACCAAGAGTTACAAAATTGTTCTCCGAAAGTGGCCACAAAAAGCGCCAAACAACGAGCAACAACAAATCAAGATTGCACCAAAACTAGAGAATTAAAGAAGAGATTTCACCCAAAAACGCGCTACTGTTCACGCCCAAAATCAGAAGCTACAGACTTATATATCCGATCTCCACCGTTGAATTGCAAGAACCAGATGCTGAGAACTCCCAGTTCAAATTTGAGCACGATCCAACGGTTAACGAAGCAGAAAACACTATCTGAAGCGGACTGCCTGAGTAGAAAATTTCCAGAAGCAAAAACGGGATTTTTCTCTTTTTCTCTCAATCTCTAAAACGAATCTCTCTTGATTTTTCTCTCTTGTGTTTCTGAAAAATAAGACCAAATAAGCCTTATATATGCCACATAATATTTTGGGTTATGGGCTAAAGTGGGCTGGTCCTAATAAGACTTTTATTTATCCACATAGGAAGGGAAAAAAAAAAGATCCTAAACCCAACAATATATAATTTGGATAATTCTGATGATTGTTGCAACTCGACTAATTAAACATACAAACTGAATCTAAATATTATTAAAATAATAACATTCATACAACAAACTTTCAAACATAACAAAAAAAAATGAAAATTAGCAGATAATTGTTGAAACTCGACAAACTAATATACATATCAAAAGAATAGCGTTCATGAACTAAAATTTCAAAATAAATAAAATAGCAAACCAGTTATAATATAATCTAACAGAGAACATTAAAAGCAATAAATGAAAGAAAAACTTCTAAAAATTTATTTGCTACCTTCTTACTTTTTGAGTAGTTGTCTTGAATTAATTATTCAAATCCAGTATGCAGCAAATTCCTTCAAAAAAATTTTAAAAAAATATGCATATAAATACAATGAATGTACTGAAAGAGTTCACGACCAAAAAAAACCATGAAGAGTTTCAGCCTTTTCAAATGACTCCTCCACTCTGCTTTTAAAAATATATAGTGTTGCCACAAAATGTGGAATTCATTATCCAGTAAAATAAAAACGGTAAAAGTAACCGCTTGGAGGTTTTACATTATTATTTGAATTTATTAAAAACCGTAAGAATTTAATTGACTATTTAAAAAAATAGAAAAACTTAAAATACTATATAGATTTTAAAATTATTATTTTTATTTAAATTAACTACAAATAATTAATTTTAATTATACATAATTCCGATTTTTAATATAGTATTATATATTATTATTAATATTATTATTAAATAGTAAAAGGTGGTTACATATTTGAGCAAAACTGTTTCAGTTTTTTTTACGTTTCTAAATATCCTTTTCATTGTTTTTAATTGTTATATTTTAAATTAATTTTGCTAATTAATAGTGGTTGTAGTTTATTTTTAAAAAGAACTTCTCACAATAATAAAAGTGAAAAACTGGTGATTTTTTTTTTGTTGAACTCACATTTCTTTTTTTTGTTCTTTTTAAAATGAATATTTTTTTCTAATTTTCTTCATAGGTTATTATCAGAAACAAATATTTTGAAAAAAAAAAAAGAGAATTTATTTTTACCCCATTAATATTATCCTTTTAAATATCTCAATTTAAAAAATATTGTAATATATATATATATATAGTTCCACAAAATTAGATAATGCTTGATAGTTCCACAAAATTAGGCTCAATATTTTTAAAATTAAGATGTTTAAAAAGATAATACTTGATAGTTCCACAAAATTAGATAATGCTCGATAGAGTTCCACAAAATTAGGCTCAAAACCAAAATTTTAGCGTGTGTGTTTTTTATTTTTTATTTTTATATTTTCAAAGTTTAAATTTTTATTTTAAATATTACAGTTTTTTATGAATTTTTTTTTAGGATTACTTTTTTAATAAAAAAATTGAAATTTTATGGTAGTTACTGCGTAAGTTTTATACATATACATAAATTTTAAATTGATCCCAGTAATTTTGAAATATTAACTACCAATACACGTGCATTTGTTTGTTGTTTATTTAATACAATTTAATTATTTTTAAATTTTTTGAAAATACTATTTTTTTCTAGCGCTGACATGTAGGCGCTATCACCTCTCCTATTATATATAAGATATAAGATATAAGATTCGGTTTTAAAAAAACTTTTTTTAGGATTATAATTGAAATTTTATGGTAGTTACTGCTGTGTAAGTTTTACACATATACATAAATTTCAAACTGATCCCACTAATTTTGAAATATTAACTACCAATACACATGCATTTGTTTGTTTTTTTAAATACAATTTAATTATTTTTTAATTTTTTGAAAATACTGTTTTTTTCTGGCGCTGACACGTAGGCGCTATCACTTCTCCTATTATATATATATAAGATAAGATTCGGTTTTTAAAAAACTTTTTTTTAGGATTATTTTTTAATAAAAAAATTGAAATTTTATGCTAGTTACTGCTGCCTAAGTTTTACACATATACATAAATTTAAACTGATCCCACTAATTTTAAAATAGTAACCACCAATACACGTGCATTTGTTTGTTTTTTTTAAATACAATTTAATTATTTTTTGAAAATACTATTTTTTTCTGGCGCTGACATGTAGGCGCTATCACCTTTCCTATTATATATATATATATATTTAACATTAGTTTTAGAGAAAAAACATAAAGTTACCGCTGAATGTATCTCTAATTTTCAAAAAGACACTTTAACTTTGCGAGCGTCCTAATTACCCACAAAAGTATTAAATACCTTTATAAATATATCATTTTCTCACTTGGTAAGACGGGAATGTTGCTCACCCTTTTAATTAAATTAATTTAATTTAAGTATTAAATTAACACAACCCGATTCGTTTCAAAAGGATTTTTTTCTTTTATCTTCCATTTCTCAGTTGGTCTCCTCATTTTCTTAATCACAACTTTTGTTGAAATTCATCAGCTTCATTTCGATGAACGATGACAATTTATATTTCACGACTCAATCTAAATTTGGTTCCATTTTTTTTATTTCTCCTTAAAAGTTTTTTTTTAAAATAATTCGAACTCAAACCTTTTTGGCAGCACAAAATACTTCCACACGCATCATTTACGTGCTCGCAAACCAAGCGAAAAAATGGATCAAAATGATATATTTAAAAAATTTAATATTTTTATGAGGTAATAAAACACTCTCAAAATTAAAGTATCTTTTCAAAAATTCAAAAACTTCAACGATAACCTTACATCTTTTCTCTGATTTTTATATACTCTATCAAACGATCGATAATTTATTGAATATAAACTCGAGAAAAACCTCGTGAGAATATGGAGAGTGTACCTCGGGAGGAGGTAGAATCAGCCTAATTTGGGACATGTGTCCCAGACATGCACATGCTCAGTCTCATGACTATGACACTTTGAAATATATCGAAATTCCTATTTTACCCTCAATTCTAACATAACCGTTTGAACTTGTCCACCTCTATTCTTCTACATCTTCCAATCAAATGTTGAGGACATTATCGACATTTCACATCTACCTCTTCTCCTGTTACACTTTGCTATGAAAATCAAAAATCAAACTGCTCTTCTATAGTATCACTAGCCGGACCCCTCATTCTCTCTCACTCTGCTTCAAATGCTACTCTGATTCTCTGTTTACTAGAATTTCAGCTTCATTAAAATTCTTTCTGCTCCAGGTATCTCCTCTTCAACTTCTTGTAAATTGTACTTTCTGCACAGGTATTATAAATTCTGTGATTTCTGCTGATAAAAAGGGTTTCTTTTAGGTTGATTTTACTTGGGTTTTTAGGTTTGAAGATGGGTTCTGTTGTTCTTGAAAAATTGAGTTGTAAGGAATTCTTTAAAGTGTTTATTTTAAAAAACATGACCATTTTTTCCTTGAAAGAGAGGCGGGCGAATCTAGGTTTTTTGATTTTTTCCTGATTTATTCAATTATGAGCATTGTTCACTTCTGTCTAAAATAATCTACTCCTTGGACTTTGTGTGTGTGTTGTAACTGGATTCTACTATGTTTTAGCAGGAAGTTCATTCGTGTGGGAAATAATTTAATCATTTCTATATCCTCGCAGTTGAGGAAACAGTCACATAGCATCAGAACTGAGTTCCCATAAGATCATTTTAGACACTTCACTGCCCCAAACACTTGCTTCATGGCTACTAAATCAAGAATTAACTTTCCAAAGAACCTCAGGCCTCATTTGTTCTCTTGTTTTTATCAATATTAAGTTTTCTGAATCTAGGTGCACATCTGAATATTAGATTAAATGTTTGAATCTGAATACATATCTAAATTTTTTTGTAGTAATATGTTGTACTAAGATGTGAATTCTAAATAATTAAGACTATTTATTTTTTTAACATCTAACTATATAAACTTGTCTTTATTTAAAAAAAGAGTAATAAATATTAAATTTGAATAAAATATAATCTAATATTGTATCAATAAATATTTCTTAAAAATTATATTCAGTTGGTGGTGGTGCATGCTAGCGGTGGTAGTTGTAGGTGCCGATTGGATATTATATTAGGTGATGGTGGTGGTTATGGGTAATAACTAATGGTGATGGTGGCCGGTAGGTGGTAGTAATGGTTAGCAATGATTGTTGATTGGAATAGTTGGTGGTGGCGACTTATAATTGTGGTGTACGATAGTGATAACCAATGGTTGTGGTGAATGATGACGTTGGTTGGCGATATATAGTGGTGATTATCGATAACGATTGGTGTCTATAACGATGATTAGTAGTGATAATTGTAAATAATGACTTATGGCGGTGACCCGTGACTATGGTGATTGGTGGTAGTTATGGGAGATGATGTCTTGATGATATTAAAATTTTGTTACATATCTTAAGGCCAGTTTGGACATATGATATGAAATCAGATTGATATGAATCTAAGTTTTGTTTGGATAGACAATTTGAATTTCTTAAGTTATACTTTTTCTCATAAACAATTGAATGATTAAGATTCAGACCTAAAAAACAACAAAAAAACAACAGACAGATTTGATGATTGATATCTGAATGGTTAAAATTAAAAGCTTCATTAAGTGCAAACAAATGAGAGTGTAACTGATACTGAACTCAGAATAGTTGGTTACTTTTGATTTAACAAAAGTTAGAAGCTAACCAAGTATATACCTAAAATATATCTTATAACAAAGTGAAAAATTCTTATAGTTCAGTTTACAACCTAAAAGGAAAGAAAAAGGGCATAGTTATTAAATTTTCAGGAAGGAGAGCATGTGAGTCAGGTCTTGAACTCTGCATATATAGTTTATGTTCTTTGTACAATCTGGTTCCTTTAAAGAATTTTCTAAGCTTTTTATTTTTTCTCTTTGAAACTTCCACATCCTTAAAGATGAACCAGTAGTAAGTTGAGACCTTAAATGTAATATTGCGTTCCTTTTTCCTTCTTGTTGTTAATAGAATTTCGTAGTATCGTAGTGAATATGAAGGCAAAATCAACGGATGCATTTTACCTTCAATGTGAGTGGTGACAAAAGCAGGGAGGAAACAAAATATTTTACCCTTTTCCAATGTTATTTCAAGAATTGAACTGAACATAAGGGAAATTGGGTTTCCTCAAAAAAATTTAGTCACCTTCTCTCTAGACTAACCTAACTAGAAATGTAAAAGTTCCAAGTTCCAAAGTTTTTGGAAATGGTTGTAAATAGTTCTAAGGAAGATGAAGCACTGATTGAAAGCTGAAGTAAAATGAAAAGGGATGCCCATTTTTGTCTTGCATCACCATGTAATGGGTAGAAACAAAAGTGGTGCTCATTTATTATTTGTTGGCAAAAATGTGAAACTTCCTGTATATGTCTTAAGATTTTTGAATTATCATGCGTTGTTTTGGTCAATCCCTTTATGTGATGTTCTCTTGCAGGACTGTGTTGCTTATGGCTTCCCCTTCCTCTGAGCCTACTGCCAAGACTGAGGGTAGCAGTGGCAATGATGCTGGTGGTGGAGAAACATCTGAAGCTATGGGGCATATAGGGACTGATCAACTGTTATTATATAGAGGACTGAAGAAAGCAAAAAAAGAGAGGGGTTATACAGCCAAGGAGCGCATAAGCAAAATGCCCCCATGTACTGCAGGGAAGCGCAGCTCCATCTATCGTGGTGTCACTAGGTATGGCAAAAAAGGCAAATTGTAGATTGTAGTGATGTATTAGTCTCGTTGTGCAAATATGCTTTATTCATTTGCATATTTGCGTAAGAATCTAGTTTCTCTACATTTTGCTTCCTGAGTTGCCTGACCGACATTGGGTTCTTTTATGAAGGTCTTATATGATCTCTAACATAGAAGAACTTTTCAGCAGTTTATTGCCCTATAGGAGAACATCAGCATTAGTTAATGAATTAGAAAGTTAGGATACCGGATTTTGCATATTATTGAACGAGCAACATCTGGTTAGCTTTCATGACATACATTTAGGCTTTTGCAACGAACACTTTAAAGAGTTTGTAAATGTGAACCGGGAATAGAGAGGTCAGAGAACTAGGCTAGATTATCCCCTCAAGCTATTAAAGTTTAAATAACTATGTTTATCTGTTCTAAATCGGAAAGGACATGTATACCTAATCACAATAAGAGTAAATTATGCTACCTGCTATATTTACATATATTCTAGAATATTCACAAGGATTCTAATACTACCCCTCAAGTTGGTGCATACAAATTATCTATACCAAACTTGTTATATATATAACTTGTTTTGGGACCGGCTAGGGACATGGTGAATATGTTTGCAAGCGGATCATTTGATGCACAAACTTTGTGACAATGTCTCCTAAGAGTACCTTCTCTCTGAAAAAATAACAATCAATCTTTGTGTTTGGTCCTCTCGTGAAACACTGGACTCGATGCAATGTGAAGTGCAGCCTCATTATCACACACAAGTTCCATTTCATTATTCTCTCCAAATTTCAACTCCTTAAGTAGTTGCTTGATTAATATGAGTTCACATGTCGTCATTGCCTTAACCTGATATTCTGCTTCTATACTCCATCTATCAACCACATTTTATTTCTTTCTTTACCAAGACACCAATTTCCCCAACTAGAACACAATATCTACAAGTGGATCGTCTGTCATAACGATGATCCTGCCTAGTCTGCATCTATATATCAGTTTAAAAAAAGTCTGCTTCTATATATCCAAATATTTTCTTATGTCCTCGGTCTTCGTAAAGTAGTCCTTTCCCTGGAGCAGAGGTTATGTATCAAAAAAGGTGAATAACTGCATTTCAGTGACTCTCACAAGGAGAATCCAAGAACTAACTTCCAACACTTATCGGGTGTCCGAACCATCCCACGCTATTCCATCCCATTGTCCATTGAACCTGCTCTAATGATCCTCCTTTTGCCAGATCATTGCCTTTGAAATCATAAAAAGCTATTTTTTCAGTAAGTATAGACATGCTACACATTTGATCCATTAGCGTATCAATAGGCCTACAATATGTCATCCCTGTCCCCTCAAAAATATCAACTGCACATTGCCTCTGTGAAATAGCAATTTCTTATTTGGATTGAGCAACCTCAATGCCCTAGAAGTACTTTAATCGACCAATATGGTTGGTCTAAAAATGCTGAAAAAGGTGATGTTTCAACTTGGTAATTTGCTCATCATCATTACATGCACAGACCTATGTAGAGTGATGATAAAATACAGAATGATCAGCTTCACTTCAAACTATGCCAAATTCCTGAATAACCATGCTGAATTTCCTAAACCATGCTCGAGCTGCTACAGGTTATGAAGTGCTTGTCAATTGTCATAGTCTGCACACCGTGTTACCAGGCTCCCCCTCAACAACAAAACATGATATCAGTGCCTAGTTAAGGCCAGCAACATATAGGAAGAAAAAAATTCCAAACTTGAAAAATTTCAGAGCAAGTTTTCACGGTTGTCTGAAGAGAATTCGTTTCCATAGGTGCTGTGATCAAATCAACGCCATCACGAGAACCAAAGTACCAGCACAAGCAAATCCCATCCTACTTCGCCATCTTCCACCACCGCACGGGCCCTCACGCGCTGACCAGAACAGCCCAGATTCCAGCTACATCTGCACACGTGCCGATGCGTGTGAGCTCCTTCGGCTTCCCGTTTTTTTTCCTGCCGTGTCTCTTGGTCATTCCGAGGCTACCCATATAGGAACCTCCTGATTCAACCACTTTATGATGACCAGATTCAATTTTTTAGTGGTTGCTTTCTGTTCTTTTCAATTTTTCTGGTGTCTGCTTCATTTTTTTCTGACTCAGACAGCTTTTACTCTGTTAACATCTACAGCACCATATACTTGATATTTGGTAAAATTCTGCTATGACCTATCATCATGTTTCTCGAATCAGATATTTTTGTGCTTAGACCATGGTTTCCATCAATTAGAACCATTCTATCACTATTGTAACTCTTGATAGGTAGTGCAAATTTATTTTGGTCATCTTCAATTCAACTATGGTGTAAGGGACAAGGTGTTCAGGATCACTTGATTAAACAGGCTAGTTATATTAATGAAAAAGATAGGGGAGGATGGGAGGAGATTGATGATCTGATACCACGTGAAGTGGAAGAGGAAATAAAAGAGAACTCGGCTTGATTTATTCCCTCAAGCTATTGGGGTTTAAATATTATGTTTACATGTCTTACAATTGTAGTAAATTAAGCTACCTACTATATTTACATAATTCTATAATATTCACAAGGATTCTAACAGTAAATAGGGAATGCTGCAACATGAAGTGATCCGCAGCTGTGCCATGCATGACACAAACTTGTACCGATACACCCTTCTTAGAGATGATAAACTTGTTTCCTTGATATTTGAATTTGTTTCCATATTTTATATATAGTTTTTATGAGAACTGAAGAAGGGGAAAACCTATAAATCAGTAGAGGTGTTTGAGTTGGATTTGAGAAAAAATTGAAGTTGAAACTTTTTGGGATGGGAATAGTGCGTACTCTATTTGAGTCCTTGGGTAAGATCAAACAAAAAGACTCTTTAAGAATTTAGAATGCCTGCACTGCTTGGATGAGCAGGGCTTTTTACTTGTTTTAGTTGCTAAAGCAGAATATCCTCTTCATTGGATCTTCACATTTACATTCTTGGTTTTGTATGTAGGAGGACTGAAGAATTGTCTCCTTATGATTTTTAACAAAATAGTTATTGAGTACCTATTGTATGCAATTGAAGATTCTAGGCCTATACGTTTTGTCTCTTTTCTTGTGTGTGTTTTTCTGTTCTATTTATTAGAGTCAGATAAGATGGTATATGTTAACTCTCCTTCTGTTTTGACTGTTCTTTTAAAGAAATATTACGTGTCTCAAGAATTTCTCTTGTTCCTTGGAAATTTTTTGAGCTATGTTTTTAATTTCATGGGACTAGGCATAGATGGACTGGTCGTTATGAAGCTCATCTTTGGGATAAAAGTACCTGGAATCAAAACCAAAATAAGAAAGGAAAGCAAGGTGTTTCTCTTTGTTCTCTAGCAGATATTTTTGTTTCTATTTCATGCTGATCAGAATTCAGCTCGATGCTCCAGTTTTTTTGTGAAAAACTGATGTTAAGAAAGTGTTTATATTGCATGGACATTGGGACATTTATTGCTGCTTGATCTGCATGGGCAGTTTATTTAGGTGAGTACTTTGATTAATCCTTTTCTGAAGTACTGCACATGAAAGGAGATTAAACTGTTAAACATTTCGTGAACAAAATTTGTTGTAGGAGCATATGATGATGAGGAGGCTGCAGCAAGAGCATATGATCTTGCCGCTTTGAAATATTGGGGTCCTGGAACTCTCATTAATTTCCCAGTAAGATGTTTAATATTAGTTTGTTTCTCGGTTTACCAAGCAATACAAGCATCTAGCCCTTCCTCATTCCCTCCTATCTTTCTCAAGGATTTACTACTTCAATTCTTGTCTTGCTTTGTTTTCTTAATTCCTCACTTGCATAATATTGGGTCTGTTAAAGCTTTGCACCGAACAATGGAATAATAGATCCTTTCCGAATGTTTCCCAACTGTATCAGGTGCTTTGCAATGGGTATACTTTCATGTACTAAATGCGCTGACCGTTTATGTAGGTGACAGATTATACAAGGGACCTTGAAGAGATGCAAAATGTCTCAAGAGAGGATTATCTTGCATCATTAAGAAGGTGGGTATGCTGTTTGCATATGCATGAGTTTGGTAGAGTATCTGCTGATTCCTCATAAACTCATCTTTGCAGAAAGAGTGGTGGTTTCTCCAGAGGCATCTCTAAATATCGTCCGCTATCCAGGTATGCTAGCACAGATCAAGTCTGCATTCATATGACTTGTTGAATTGAAAAGATTATGTGATGAAGGATGAAATGCTGTGGGATTCTCCTAACACATTCACATTTACCTATTTTTTCTGGTATCTTGATATTCATTAGGGTTTCTTAGATGTCATTATTCACGATATCTTCCGTCTTCTCTTCTCTGCATCCAATGTAGTCGATGGGATCTGCAATTCGGTCGTGTGCCTGGAGCTGATTACTTTAACAGCCTGCACTATGGTGAGTACAGTTATTGTCATACAAAAAGAAATTTCTATTAATAATTGTTCATTCTAGACCTTCATTCTCAAAAACTAAAATAGTTCCTTTTAGACTTAGGATTTAGTTAGCAAATCAAGGGCTGATCTCACATCTTATAAATCTTTAAATTTCTCAAAGGTGATAATGCCACAGTGGACAATGAGTACATCGGTGGTTTCTGCATGGATAGAAAGATTGACTTGTCAAGTTACATCAAGTGGTGGGGAGGTAATAAAGCTCGTCAAACAGATTCCCATCTGAAAATGTCGGAGGAAACAAAGGTTGGTTGTCCTGAAGATATTGATAATGAGCTTAGGGCTTCAGAATTATCAATTCAGCAGACTGAACCATATGAGATGCCCCGTTTGGGTGTGTACCAAGAAAAAATGAATCATAAAAGCTCAACATTGTCTGCTATGAGCATTTTGTCACAGTCTGCAGCGTACAAGAGTTTAGTAGAGAAGGTTGCTAAAAAGAAAGAAAAAGTTGAGAATGATGAGAACGAAAACAAAAGCACTATCAACAGAGTCGACCGTGGGAAGATGATAGAGAAATCAAGTCCTGATAGTGGAAGTGAGAGGCTTGGAGCTGCATTTCTCAATGCTGGGGGATTATCTATTAACAGAAACTTGCACCCACTTACTCCACTCCTGTCAGCACCACTTCTCACTAACTACAACAGCATAGATCCCTTAACAGACCCTGTTCTTTGGACATCTCTTGTTCCTAATTTTCATACAGGTTCTTCACGGACTGCCGAGGTGGGTTTATCTCTTATCAATGCTTAGATTATCTTGTTTTGCATACTCTATCTGTATAGAAACATGGAAGTAGGATAAAAAGTTGATGGAGTGGAATGTTAATCACCTAGACTCTATGAATCCTAGCATCTGAAGCTTAGTTTCACCAATTAATCCAGCTTCACATGAATACTAGATCAAATTAAAGAAGTTGCTAATTTGAAATTTTGTCCATTTAATTATTTAAAAGTGAATTTTTCTTCAGCAGACTGTTTCCTAGCTATATCATCTAATGGAACTTGCACTTAGCTAAGCCTGTCCACCAGCAATTTAATTGGGAAAATCATGATTGTTGTTGAGATATACAAAGTGTATTAATATGACTTTTCTCTTTGAAGAATGGATAATGTTCAGTTAGTTGTACCTTGACTGCTTGCCTCTGTTATGACTTGTCTGGACCTTGGTTTTAACAAGAGATCCTACTTAGTAGCTAACAACACATAATATTGCAACCAGCACTAGTGGTACCTCAATATAAGATATACCCTTCCACATGTCTATGCCATTTCCAATTTTAAAAGACTACACATACAATGCAAATTTCAGTAGTATATATTGTTGAGTAGCATAATAGTTGTGATGTAGTCGTAATGGCTTGCCTTTTGGTAGTGTGTGGGATTGCATAAGCAGTAAAAGGTCTGTGTCCTGTATATAACCAATCATTGTTGTTTAGGAGTTCAAATGAATTATTAATCCTAGTATGTTTACAAGATGGAGTGAAGGGTGAGCAGCACTTGAGAATGGTTACTTTCAAGGATTCCCTACAGAAAATTGTGCAGAGTGGTGATTTTTCTGAAGTTTGTTAGATGGAAGGATATGTGTTATCTCATAAACCTGGATCAATTTCATGCAGGTCCACAAGAGCGAAGCGAGTTCAGATTATACTTTATTTCAACAAGAAGATTAACCTTCACCTCTACAAGTGAGATACAAACTTTCCTGTACATGTGAGTTTGCAATCTTGTGAAGCATAGGCATACACACTTTATCTTTTGACAGGGTTTTTACTTTTGGTCCATTATGAACTTTATAGGACCTAAATGTTGTTCCAGGAAAATCAAACGATGACTGTGCTTTTAGTACTTGTAAAATAAGTCACTAGTTTATGTATCTTTTCCAGGTTGCTGCAATGTTGTTCTAGCAATCCCATTTGTCCATCAGAGTTGTTAAGAGTCCTATCATTCCATCCTATAGAGTTCTCCACATGTAGTTTATGAGAATGTATACAAGCATGATTGTGGTATTTATTATTGCAGTTCACTTTAGTAGAATTTTGTTCTTGCCCCTTCTTGGTTCTAGCTGGACTTATTTATTTCTCTCCTTCTGGTTGAGAAACTCATCTACAACCTCCAGGAAACACAAGATGCCAACTTTGTTGAACTAGAGTTTCCTCCTATGTTGCTTGGACTCTCCAAAAATGATGGCGGACCCGTATCGGATCCTTCAAAAATGCACTACTTTTGAAGGATCCGACACACACCCTTTAATACTTTAGAAGAGTCCGAGCAACATAGGTTTCCTCTGAACATTTCATTGCTTATTTGAAATTTGAGAGGGCAGCTTATCGCTAAAAGTTTGTTCCCATCGCTACAAGTCAATTGGGTCGCTAAAGGTGCATGCACCAGATCCCTCTTAATTTTTCACTAAAATAAACCCTAATTCCCTCGTATGACCTTGAAATTCAACGATTCTTTTTGGTATGAGTCTTAAATATTGATACAGATCTAGTCGTTCGGTCAAAACTCAGTTTCGAGCTCGTTTGCTTCGAGTTCTTGTATCAGAAATGTGTGATTTGATTTTCTAATTACTGGACTAGAGTTTCTTATTTATTAGTATTAAGTAAAAGCGGGAACAAAGCCAATAATATTAGTGCTGCTGATTGTAGTTCAACTTTTAGCCTTTGATCGTTAAGTGGTTTTAGCATTTAGCTTCTTAGTTATTTTATAACTTAGGAGAACCCCCCATCCCTCAAAATTTTAACAAATTTTAGGGATTCAATCATGAAATATACATGGAATAGTGGGAAAATAGTAATAGGATGTGCTGTGAGCCTACACTCTGAGACCAGCACCCAGAAACATTGTTGGTTTAGTCTTGACCTGACTTGCAACTACACTTTAGGTTATAACACATATGTAGAAGCTTTTTGAAAGATAAACATGCAAAAAATTTAGAAATAACAAACTTAACAATTCTATTTAAAGATCTGAAAATCTGAATAATGTAAACGTATATGTTTGTAAAACAATGCTGAAAGTTATAACTCAACTGACTTGTGTATGAAGCTTTTGACATAGTAAAGATAGGTTATCGAGACAATACCCCAAGCGACATAAATACTTTGCTATCAACATATACTACTACTAATACTTTAGATAAACTGAAGCCTTCCGAAAGTAAGGAGGTCTAATCGAGGCCGGATGAAAGTGATCCTAATGACGCGTCTACTGTCAGGAGTAGCTAAATCGACATCATAAAACAATGTATACTGAATGACGTCAATACATGAAATGTACGATATGTAAAATAATTGAATGTAACAACTGGCTAAGACGGAACATATTGAGCTGGATGAATAACTCTGAAGATAGACTAGAATAAATCAATTGAATAGTATGAAGTAAGATTTTTCAACTAAGAAGCCATGACATGTTCTAAGTCTGAGTAACTAAAACTTGACATCTGAATATTTGAGATTGAGAAGAGAAAACATAAAATAGTATGCAAGTTGTTTTGAAACACTTTCATCATCTAATGATATAACTATTTTTATGGCTTGAGCTGAAAATATGTCTAAAACTGTAAATTTGAGAAATCCATATTTGTTACTGCATAAATAATCATTTAGCTTAAACTCAAAAATATATAAATCTTAAAGTGAAGAGTTTCATACAATTGATATATATCACATGAGCTTATTATATTCAATAGCTAGGGGTGAACAAAATCGAATCAAATCAAAATCGAAAAAAAATCGACTATACTTGGATTGGTTTGATTTTAACTAAAAAAAATTCAACCCGAGATCAAACCAACCTGACATATATATATTTATATATATTATTATTATTATTATTATAAGTGGAAAGCTCCAACATTCAAAGTGCCCCTCCACTAAATAAAAATAAAATTAATTAATTTATTAAATACTAATATTTTAATTACATAATGTTGGAATATGAAGTCCAACAACTACACTTTAATAATGAATGACTCTTCCAATTAAGTGATTCTTTGAATTTTGAAACCATAATAAATTTTATATAACATGATTCAATGTGCTCCATTAATTTGGTAGGTGAAAAGACAACTACATATCACTATAAAGTATAAATACCAGTAAATTGTTCCCTAGATCATCATATTCTTTTCCATCATCTACTGTTCTCTTTTCTTCTTCCTAGATAATGATATAGATACATATTGCCAACTGAGGAAAAGAACAAAGAGCTTCATTATGAAGTTAAAAAGAGAAGTTTTCTTACAATATAGTTCAAGTGTTAAGCTTAGTTTTATAAGATATGACATATATATTCCTTCAGATCTTTTTTTTGTTAGCATATGATTTTAGGTTTTTCTTTTTCATTTTGGAGTTAAGGTATGGTTGTCCAAAATAAATTTGGTATGCAACCCATCTTTTATGTAATTCTGTATCATTTGGCATTGTTATGAAATTTATTCTTTGTTTTTTGTGTTATTATTCTTTTAAGTGCTACTTAATTGACAAAACTTCTATTAATACATGATGAGTTTGATAATACTTGAATAGTTTATGCAATATGCTTTTGTTTAAATACAAGAAATTTAAATAAAGATTGCTAAAAGATTATTACTATGAATGAAAGACTTTGATTGTGTTACTTTGTCGTCAATCTAACATAGTGTTGCAAACACATACATATGTGTTCATTTTCACCCCTTTTGTTTCATTTTTTATTTTTCTACAATTTATACAATATGAGATTTAACAATTTAATGTTCAAATAAAAATGAGAGTTACTTTTACATTTATGTGGCACTAAGCCTAATAGTTTTCTTAAACATAAGCATTCTATATTTACGGTAGCTTTCCGTAGTGTTAAAATTCAAATGATTGGTATGATGACAATTTTGCTTTTGGACATTTTGATTGTTTCTTTAAGTTCCTTCGACCCTTAATTGTTACTACTAAAAACTAATCCTCAAATTAAAATCATGTAAGAAAATTATGAGAATGGAGTAATTAAGCTTCATTTTGTTTAGATTTTAGTAATATAAGTCAACAAGATCATTCTATTAAAAGTGGAAAGAGTCTAAGTCAAAAGTTGAATTACTAAAATGGTTTTTAAAAGTATATTTATCATTTAATTTTTTATAAAAATTAATTGTCTATTAAATTTAGTTGGAAAGACTTTTCATCTACCTTTAGACCTGTACAAATTCCATGAACTTTTTATTTACAAGTTTAATATGTGTCATGTATTTATTTTCTTCACTTTCAGCTTCCAACCGTTTAAACATGTCATATTATTTATCAAATTATATATACCTTATTCAATATTTAATTGATGCACATTAAATATTTAATATATATATATATACTTAGGTAAAGTTACACATTATAATTCTCCTTTTATAGGTCTTAGTCAAATTCACAAAAAAAAAAAAAATTAAAAATACACATGACACAAAAAATATAATTACACCAAAGGTATTTTTAGTTGGTTGGGAGGTAATATAAACATATGTTTCTATTTCTCTACTCCTTTCTGCTTGAATGTTGGTAATTAAAAATGTTATTTTTGCCAAATCAATAGGTGAAGAGAGATTGTACATTATACCAAAAGAAATAAGGTCCAGTAACTTTGCTAATTAAATGTCAAATTAGAAATCAAAGTAAGAAAACCAAGGATTTCTTTAGAGAAGTATTTCTTCCTTTTAGAGAGCTCGTCAAGTAGGATTAAAATATCACTTTAAGAATTTGCACTTCTTCTTTAGTATAAAATTTATAACTCAAACATGTTTCTTAATACTAATATTTATGTAATTTTTTAAAATTTTGTGGTCAATAAAATTGGGCTACACGCGTCTTACGCGTGTCCGAAAACTAGTATATATATATATATATATATATATATATATATATATATAAATCTTGAAACTATTGAATTACTATAATACCTCCAACTAAAAACAATCAATTTAGTTTAATTATTTAATTAATAATCAATTATAGAGAAAACACC